>PVKU01001636.1:0-15040 GCA_004027475.1 Anoura caudifer | reverse complement strand
ATAAAGTTCTAGTCATCAAAAAGTATCATGAAGGGAAGGAAAAGACAACTATAAAGTGATAGTGGACATTTGTTACACATTTGTATCCAAAATATATCGAGATCCCCTAGTGACTCAATGAAGAGACAATTCAACAAGAAAACGGGAGTGGCGTGAACAGGCGTTTCACTGAAGAATTACGACGGCCTCCAAACCCATGAAGAGATGACCAACCTCAGGAGTTACCCCCAAAAATGCTAATTAAAATCGCAAATACGGTTTCTTGCCCACCCAATATGCAAAATATTTTAAGTCAGGCAAATACCAAGTATTGGTGAAGAGGCAGGACCCCAGAAGCATACACTACTTCTTGGAGCATGAAATGGTTTAAAAACTTTGGAAAACAGCTTGGCATTAGCTGCCCACTGACCCCAAGATTCTTAGGTGTGAATCACAAAGAAACACTTGCGTATGCACCAGGAGATGGGTTCCAGGGCTTCCAGAACAAGAACGCTGTAAGAATCAGTCCCACAGCAGCCAGCTTTCAAGATGGCCCCAGGGACCCCGCCTCCTGATACTCACGCCCTTGCATGTCTGCTTCCCGTTGAGTGTGGGTCGGACTGCGACTTGCTTCTAACAAACAGTAAGATGGGAATGACAGTGTGGGACTCAAAGGTTCGTAACGCAGTGGGGCCTCCCTCTCTCTCCCCACTCTGGGCGAAGCCACGCTGTCAACAGCTGTGCGGAGAGGCTCACCTGGCACAGAAGGGCGTTCTCCTGCCGGCAGGAGAACACGCCGCCTTGGAAACTGCTTTTCCAGCTCTAAACTGAGGACGGCAGCCCAGCCAATGCCTTGACGAGCCTCGTGAGATGCCCTGAGCCAGCACCACCCATCAAAGCTGTTCCCAGATTCTCTTTTTCAGGCCTACCTCCCCTCCCCCAAATGTTCATACCTGGAATGAGTAACGCTAATTATAAATGATACAGAAGAATGGGGAGTCACTCAAGTTCTTAGCACAGAGAGCTTTTCAAATGGAGAGGTATTTTTAAACTAAATGAAAATAAAACAACAACAACCCCAGACATGCTGAAGGATGGAGGGCAGGAAAGGAAGGGAAAGCAACAGAAGTCTAAATTTAGTGCTTCTATATTTCTATCTGTGAAATCCCCCCATGAAAGGCCGAAGGCTGGGAGGGCAGCAACTGGTAGGTACAAGTAAGAGCAGGCAGGATCTAAAATCTAGTAAACAAGGAGATTCTGAAATCTAGGAAGAATTTAGTAAAAGCAGATGAAAAGCTTATATATTCTGAATTCAAAATGACTGCAAGTTTTCTGTCCTTTATTTTCTTTATGTGTGAGCACGTGAGAATTTAAAAGCCATGCCCCTGGTCCACACTAGCTAGCTACTACCTAGAGGCAGAGGCTAGGCTAGCCAGCCCCAGAGTTTTCTGTGCATAAAAATCGCCTGGGGGCTTTTGTTTAAAATGCAGATTCCTGGATTCCAAACCTGAGAAATTCTGATTCAGCTGGAGTGGTGGGGAAGCCAGGAATCTTCATTTTGCTTGGTACCCACATAATTCTGAAACAGGTTGGGCTCTGGGGGGAAAGTGCTAGACCTTCCAGGGGATTCTCAGATCAAGGTGTGAAATTTTAACACTTAAGACATCATTTTAGGGCTTCCAATCAAACTGGCAGAGTAGGGAAATGGTGTACTTGCCTCCTCTATGACCACTTCACAATTACAACTGAACTACAGAACAACCATCATTCAGAATCGCCTGGAGACTGGCTGAACAGAAGTCCTGTAACTAAGGGTATAAAGAAGAAGTCACGTCCAGACCAGGAGGAGGGGTGGAGACACAGAACGGCTGGTCCCACAGCCACATGTGGTAGATAAAAATCAGGAGAGATGTCTCAGCTACAGAGGTCCACCCTGAGGAATGAGGGGTCCCAGCCCCACACCAGGCCCCCCAGCCCAGGGTTCCAGTGCCAGGAAGAGAAGTCCCCATAACTTCTGGCTGTGGAAACCAGTGAAGATTGTGGCTGAGTGAGACGGAGGGCTTCTGGAGTCCCAGGCATTACTCTTAAAGGGCCCACCTACAGACGTACTCGCTGATGGTCTCACTTACTTTGAGCTCCAGCACTGGGGCGGTAGCTCAAAAGGCACAGGGGACTTACAGGGAGGCCTGAATAGTCTGGCTTCAAGGCAAGGGCTGGATGGGCAGCTTTCTGCCAAACAGAAGTGCTGGCATAGGCCATTGTTCCGTTGATGAGCCCTTCCCCTGCTCCTAGATTCTTGACCTGTAGAAACTATATGAGACAATAAATCTTTGTTCTTAAATCTTGGGGTAATTTATTACACAGCTATAACTAATACAAACCCTATGATGGAAATGCCCCTAATATCCCTCAAGAGTAGAATGAATAAATAAATTGGGGTAATTCACATAGTAAAATACTATACCATGTTACAAAAGAATTAACTACAGCCATAGACATAAACATGGATAATTTCAAAAGCACAATGTTAAATAAAAAAGCAATTCTCATACATATATTATAATTCAATTTATATCAAGTACAGACATTGACAAAATTAAGCCATTGAACGTTTAGGAACATATGTATAGCAAAACAATAAAAAATATCAAGGAATTCATTGCCCAAAAGTTCAAGACAGTGCCTACTTTCAGGGAGCTGGGGAAGGGCAGGGAGGGGTGTGTGATCAAGGAAGGGCAAATGGGCTTGTAAGGCTGTTTTCCAAACTGTGAACCATTAGCAGCTCACAGAGTGAGCTTAGCGGATTTCACTAGAATGGAATAAAATATGTTGCAATGTTTTCAATGTAGAAAAGATTAGGGATGAAAAGCTTTCATTTCAGTTGCATGTGCTCTTGTGGGGCTGGGCTGGGGGACCATGGGGGGAAATGCATTTCTTATTAAAGTTACAGTTAAAAAAAAAGGCTTGAGAAACATTGTTTTAAAGATTCCCAAGAAATCATAATGTTCTAACTCCTCACCAGAGCAATGGGCACATTATTATTCTTTAAACATTTCCCACAGGCCTTCCACATCCTCATGCATATGTGACAGATTTCACATTAAGAAGAATATGTGACAATAGAGCAGAACTGACACTCTGCATGGTGAAACAAGAAGGGCCGGAAAGGAACCCAGGGAGAGTGGCCTCCACCGCTGTGTGACCGATGTTCTCTATGCAGTGTGTCCACAGTCTGCCTAAAATCATCCCAGGTGCCCGCCGTAGTAACTGGGGCCACCATGGGGATTAAAACTACTTACGTTACCCTCAGGTTTGTTCTTTGTACAATGTGTTACAGTTGTTACACATTGGGGATATTACAATACTTATGTTACAGATTGGGTTGCATCCCTATTCCAGTTTGGGCCCCTGGAAAAAGCCCCTGAAAGAAGACTTTGGGGTACACGTAGTATAGCTGAGAGGTGATCCAAGAAGGACTCAGGCAGCAGGGAGGTGGGACAGGGAGGGCCAATCAACCCATGTGGTGTCCCTTAGGACCTACTGACATCAACTGGGGCTCGCCCCTCAGGGGTCTCTGGTAAGATGAGGTCGACGTAGCCCAGAACCAATCCACCTGAGACAAAAGAACACCAGGTATTGATCCCTCAGCCCCCCCTCCAGCACTGATTGAGGGTGCCTCTCAGGGTAACTTTCAGGCTAAGAATCTTCCTAGGGCCAGAGAACATTCTCAGTCAGAGAGACTCGGGGAGCCATCAAGAACCCTCTGTAGGTGACTGCAGGGAGGGCTTCGAAATGGGTGGGGCACCCACACCATCTGCTGGAGTCCTGAACTATTCTCCTTTGCCTGCCCCTACCCTCTCATCTGCCGGAGCTTCCTATTATGTTCCCTGCAAGGATGGCTGCCACTGCTCTGGCCGGGTGACTCAGTTGGCTGGAGCATCGTCCCGTGCACCAAAGGGTTGCCGGTTGGGTTGCCAGTTTGACTCCTGATCAGATCAGGGTGCATATTTAGGTTGCTGGTCGGGGTGTGTACAGGAGGCAACTGATGGATGTTTCTCACATCGATGCTCTCTCCCTCTCTCTCTCTCTCCCTCCCTCCCTCCCCATGCCCCACCTTCCCCTCTCTAAAATCAATTTTTTAAATGTCCTCAGGTGAGTATTAAAAAAAAAAAGAATGACTGCCACACAAATGCTTGAAGAAATTGGGATTTCACAAAGAGCCTAAGTGAGAAATATGGGACGAGACATTCGGAATTGGGAAACCTTCCCAGAAGTGTTGGGACAGGGCAACAGTGAGGGGCTGAAGGAGGTCCAAACACACTTCTCCCGTCAGCAAACTCACTCCCGACCGGGGTCACCGCAGACCCTGTGACCGAAGGTGTGACCCCCACTAAGTTCCAGGGCTTTCTCTGCACCCACTTCTCCTCAGCGCTCAGAGTCATGAGGGGTTCTGGGGTGGTCAGGTAAGGAACAGGGCAGAGAACAAACCCCAAACAGGCTCCTAATCCAAAAGGACACAGGAAGATCCTACCTCCTATGTGTCTCCAGACAAATCACCTCCCCTCTCTCAACTTGTTTTCTCACCTACTTACTAATGGGGACTGTCAAAACACCTACTGTGTCCTGTTGCTGTAACTCAACACAGTAGCACATGTAAAGGGCTGGTGTGGTGTGAGCCCTCAATATCTGACAATGATCATCATCAGTTTCGCCACAGTGGTCACCGCCACCGCCATTGCCGCCACCACGACAATCAAGCCCATCAGCATTGGGATTATCGCCGCTACCATCCTCATCTTCATCATCATCACATCAACACCATCAACACCTGCAGTTCCACCATCATGACCACCCCAGCCCTTTGGGAGGAGGCCCTATTTATTGAGAACTTAGCCTTTTCTAAACCTTATATAAAAAGCCTGGTGGGCAGACCTGTGTCTTACTCTCCCAGCAGAGTTGCTACACCAAGATTTAGGAGGTAAGCTCTATTAAGATCCGTCCTTCCCGTTGTTTGGACCCCAAATGTTGGAGTCTTCTGTTCTCTATCCTCTGTTTCTCTATCACTCCACTTCCAATCCATCAGCAAATCCTGTTGACTCCACCTTCAAAGTATATCCAGAACCCCGCCCCTCCTCTCCACCTCCACTGCCAGCCCCTGGTTCAAGGCACCATCATCACTCACCCAGGTAATTGTAATGATCTCCTCACTGGACTCCTTGCTCCTGCCCCTGAACTCCTGTAATTTATTTTAAATGCAGCAGCCAGAGAAATATTGTCAAAACCCTCCCAGGACTCTCATCCCACCCAGATGCAACCCCAGGTTCTCCCTGCAGCCCACAGGTACTGCCCAGCCTGCCCTAACCCCTCCCTCCCTGCACCTCACTTACTCTGCTCCAGCTACATGGGTCACCTCGCTCTTCCTAGAACATGTCGAACAGGATCCAGCCTCAGGATCTTTGCACGAGCTGGTCCCTTCTACTTAGGACGTCAGTCCCACAATTAACCTGGTACCTCCCTTCCTTGTCTCTTTCACACCTTGGATGAAATGTCCCTTCTCAGCGATACCTTCCTGACCACTCACACTGCAACGCATGCACGAACGCACGCACGCATGGCCTCCCCATCCTCCTTTTCTGCTTTATTTTTCCCCTCCTGCAGCTCACTGTCAGGAGCACTATATATGTCACTTATTTATTTTGTTATTGTCTGTCTGTCCTCCACCCACTACACACTAGAACATCAGCTCCACAAGGGTAGGATTCACCCTGCATTTTGTTCACTGCTGTGACCTCAGTACAATGTGACTTAGTACAATGACTTGCACATAGTAGTTGCTCAGTAAAAGTTGGTGAATGGATGAATGAATCCCCTTTTAACAGATGAGACAACTGAGGTTCATAGTGGAGACATCACCTGCCCAAGCCAGAGGTAGGAATGAGGAGCCACACACCAGCTCTCTGGCCTCAGAGGCCGTGGCCCTAACTACTGCGCCATCCTCTCTTTGACCACACCAGGCTTCCCCCTGGTGCCATGCAGGACCATGATGGGGGTTCAGCATGTGACAAGAACCACATGTCCCTCTCCAGCTCAGCTGTGTTTGCGGGACCGTGGACTGACTCTGGACAGGGCTTGCAGATCACCAAGGGCAAAAGAACAGATGGCCTCATCTGGCCTGTGGGAGGAAGTTGCTTCCAGACCTCAGGGAGATCAGCTGAGCCTTGAGACTCTTTCCCCCCAGTCATGTGACACCGCAAATGGTTGGGGGTGGGATATGACTCATCAGCCCTCTGGGTTGGAGTGGGGCCAGTTGAAGAAAGGGACTACCTCAGACAGCAAGAGTGACAGAGGTTAGACCACCAGAAGAACTTCCAGGTAGCCTGTGGTGTGGGAGAGGTGGCAAAGGACAGAAGGCCCTTTAAACAAACATAGGCAGGGTATAAAAGGACATTTCCTCCTTGTTGGGGGGTAACCCCTTCAGCTCCCTTCCTCCTTCCACCAGAGAATCAGAGTTCAGCTGGCATCTTACCCACATGCAAATCAGCGCCCTGGCACTTCCCCTTTGCCTGCAGGCCCCCCATCAGCACAGCCCCTGTCCCAAACAAAGAAAGAGCTGGAAAGGTTAGCTATTCGCTCTCCTTCTTCAGGGTACCAGTGGGTAGGGACAAACCCCTTTTGGTGGCTACTGCGGGCAGGCGCAGAGCAAGAGAGGGGACCCACAGCTGAGCACACTGCTGTAATCAGCTCCCCCACCCCCACCCAGCCCCAGGGAGCGGCCGGAAACAGGAAATGCCTGTTACCAGGGTTTGCTGGGGAGACAGAGAAAGGGGGGCCCTCTGCCTTCAGCCCTTGCAGCCCCTTAATCTTGAGGCTGCAAGACTTCATCATGCAGACCAGAGAGGGTGGGAGTGCTATGAACCTTCTGCAAAGCCTGTAAGCGGAGGTGCAAATCATCAACTCCTCATCCCAGCCTCCTGCAGCCTCCCGCACCAGCCTCTCTTCTCCCCTCTCCCCACCCAAGCACACACCCAACACCTCAGCGTCAATTGAAGGTGTTCAGACAGACTCCAGGCCCAGCTGCTGCAGGTTGAGAACCTTGGATAGATCTCTGTACCTTCTGGTGCCCAGTTTGCTCACCTTCACACTGGGAATGAAAATACCAATCAAATGAATTTCACCTCTAGCACCTGGGCCTCTAGGGAGGGTTATACATTCATTCAGCAAACATATGCCTCCTGCGTGCCAAACCCTTGGCCCTGGTGGCCAAGACAGAACCGTGTCCTCACAGAGCTTATACAGTCTAGTGAGGAGACAGATGCGGGGCAGGTTTTACCACAGTGGTGAGAAGTTGTGTGTGAAAGCACAGAGAGCTGAGACTGGTTCATGGGAGCTGTGCCTGACAAAGCCCAAGACTAAGAGATGGTGAAACAAAGCAAAGAAGCACTCCAGGCAACCCTCCTCACTCTCCTGGAGCGGACACCAGATGGTGCAAGCACTTTGGAAAACAGTTCGCAGTTTCTTAAAAAGTTAAACATGCACTACCCTGCCAGCTGGTCCATCCCCAGGCATGTACCCAAGAGAAATGAAAGTGAGCATTCACACGGAGACCTGCACATGGATGTTCCCACCACTTTATCTGTGAGAGCCAACATGTCGGAGCAACCCAAGTGTCCATCAACAGAGTGGGGAGTGTGTTCCAGGCCAAGGGAAGAGCACATGAGAGGGCTCTTGTCTTCCAGCTAGCCCTGCATGGATTCAATAAACAGTGAGTATCTAGTATGCCCCAGGTAGTGGTCCAAGTGCTGTGGACACAGTCGAGAGCAAAACAGGTAGAGATCTCTGCCCCTTAGAGGCTGATATTCTGCAAGAAGGACACAAACAACCCATTACACGCATATGACTACGGCTTGTTAGGAGGTGGTGAGCATGAAGAGAGGGCAAACTGTGTCTGTCCGCAGAACGGACAACTACTCAGTGACCATAAGGAGTGAAGAACTGATGTACAGCACAGTACAATGAACTGGAAAAGAATGGCACCAAGTGAATGAACTAGACTTAAAAAGCATTAATACTGTATGATTCCATTTACATAAAACTCTAGAAGATGCACATGCATCTGTAGTGACCCAAAGAGGATTGGGAGTTGCCTGGGGATGGCAGGTGGAGGGACCCAGAGGGTTGGGAGGAAGAAATTTCGAAAGGGTAAGAGGAAACTTTTGGGGGTGATATGTTCACTTTGGATTATGGGGTTGATTTCACACGTATGTCACAATTTATCAAATTGTATATTTTAAATATGTCATTGATTATATGTTAATAAAGCTGTTTATTTTAAGCCAATGGGAGAGTAGATACCTGTTGAATCTTTCCCCTAAAACTAGGAGCTTTAGGGGAGCTTTTAGAGGATGCTGGGTGGGGGGAGAATGATGGAAACCACCATCGGTCAAAAATGCAAAAGGTGCTCTCCTGTCACATCGTCATCTCTTTGGTCTGAATGAGAGACAAATATGTGGACAGATATGTGTGTCTAAATAAATCTTGGAGTGGGAGGGGGTGAAAGTGTTCCAGGCAGCGGGAACAGCAGGCTGCAGGGCTCTGAGCATCCAACCCCTCCATGGATTTAATCAGTAGTTACAGAGCATCTCCCACGCTCCAGGCTCCTGTCCAAGTGCTGTGGATACAGCTGTGAACGGAAGAGGTACACGTCCCTGCCCTGGTGAGGCTGACAGTCTGACAGAAGAAGGCAAATGAAGGGTAACATAGATATAAATATAGCTTGTTAGAAGGTGGTGTTAAGGGACACAAATAAGTAGGAAGAGAGGGTGGGGAGAGCCATAAGGGGGTGCGATACTAAATAAGGAGGTCCAAGAAGCCTCGTTGAAAGAGTGACATTGAGTAAAGGCTTAAAGGAAGGAGTGATCCAGGTGTACATCTGGAGGAACAAGCATTCCATGCAGAGGGAACAGCCAGTGCAAAGGTCCTGAGGCTGGACCCTGCCTGGTGTGATTGAGGAGGAGGTTGGAGGCCAGAATGAGAAAGAGGGAGTGGGAGGAAGTGAATCCAGGGTGGTCTCAGGTGCATATTTATCAAAACAGCCCATGTGATCAAAAGGGCAAGTGGTTGTCACCCTAAACACCCCACCATTCTGCCATATCTCCCAGAGTCCTTGCAAGGGAAGAGTAAACGCTTGACGCCTTTGGAAGCATTTTCTTCAACTTCCCCTGGTGACATGCTAATCATGGATCAGACTGAACGCAACAGCCCCACATTGCATGGGGTGCTTGGATGCTGAGCCCACCTGGGGGTCATTCTAGGTCCCCAGGGAAGATGGGCACAAGACACCCACCCCAAGGTAGAGTTCTGGACACACTGTCCGCTGAGGAGCCATGAAGAGGCTGCAGGTGTCCAGCTTGCTCTAGGGGTGACTTGGGGCAAGCCAGGGACATAATCATGGTCAGCAGATCTCTGCTGAGCTGTACAGAAGGCTGATTAGCTATGTGTTGGTGGCCCATGACAAGGAGAGTCCTAAAAAAGATCTGGGTTTGATATAAGAGTGAGCTAAACTTCAAAACCAACAGAGCCAGTAAAGCTAAGGAGGGCACTGACATAGGAAATAAAACCACTGGGTATCATCAGTTTTCAGGCAAATAGCAGTAACGGCAGTGCCCTTTAATTGAGACAATACACTGAGCTCAAAGAGGCAGTCACTAGCTCAAGGTCTACAAGGGTCATTACCCTGCTTGCTCTGAGCTCCACTCCATACCCTTCCTCTGCTTTGCTCTGTAGCAAAGGGAACTACACTTCCCAGGCTCCTTTGCATCTTGGCTTCCAGGTAGGTTCAGCCAATGGGAGGCCCTTTCAGGAGACCAGAGGACTGAAGGGACTAAAGTCAGGTTATTTCCCCCTCTCTTTCTCTGTGTCTTCCAGCAGCAAGTGTGCCTATTTCATGGTCTCTGCTCCCTGAAGATAGCTGCTGCCCCAGGTTCTCCCTCACTGGCTGGCACTAGGCCCTGGCCACACCACTTCCTTCTATTGTTCCCCCAGCCCCGTGGCTCCTCTCTTAGCATCCCCCACCTGCCTTCTCAGCTTCCCCCTCACCAGTTAGCCAGTTACCCGAGTTAAATTCTCTCTGTTTGAGAGACCTAAGATTATTTCTGCCCTCTTGTCTGAACCCTGACGAAACCAGAAATCTGAATCCAAGACTATCTCCATAACCACCTGAAAGACTCACATGTCCCCTCAAAGAGGCAAAATTCATATAGTGTGTATGGTCACAAGTTGGGGGGGGCTGGGCTTGGGTTCAAATCCCAGCATAGCTACTTATTCACTCAGGCAATTTACTTAAACTTTCCGTGTTTCCATTTTCTCATCTGCAAAATTAGGATAACAACATGTAACCAGTTGTGCTTTCCAAAGACGGCCACAAAAGTATCAGCCATCCAACATGCTCTTTGAGACTCCCCTCAGGAGGTGGAGTCTGACTCTCCTGTCCTTGAATCTAGACTGGTCTTGCTGACTTGCTTAGTCACTAAGAATGCAACAAAGTAACATTGCATGATCTCCAAATAGGTCAGAAGAAACCTTGCAGCTTCTGTCTTGGTCTTTCGAGAAACAAGTACACTCTCTCTCCACGTTCCTCCTCAAAACCCAGTCATCGTATTGCAAGGAAGCCCAAGCCACACAGAGAGGCCACATGCCTGGGCTGCAGTCAGCAGCCCAGCCCAGCACCCGCCGTGCCAGTGAACAGTTCTCCAGATGATCCCAGCCCCCAGACCATCAAGGTTTCTCACTGCAGAGATGACCAGCCATCATCACCACACCCTGTCGGAATCCCTGACAGAATCTTCCAGAGTTATAAAATAGTTGCCCGACAACACCATGTCTGGGGCGGTTCGTTTCATTGTACAGAAGTTCCTTTATCCACGGTTTCACTTTCTGTGGTTTCAGTTACCCATGGTCAATCGAGGTCCAAAAGTATTAAATGGAAAATTCCAGAAGTAAACAATTCCTAAGTTTTTAAAAAGATTTTATTTATTTTTAGAAGGGAAGGAGAAAGACAGAGACAGGAACATCAATGTGTTGTTGCCTGTCACACACTCCCTACTGGGGACCTGGCCCACAACCCAGGCATGTGCCCTGACTGGGAATCAAACCAGCAGCACTTTGGTTTGCAGGCCAGCACTCAATCCACCTGGGCCACACCAGCCAGGGCAACAATTCCCAAGTTTTAAATTACATGCCACTCTGAGTTGTGTGACGAAATCTCATGCTGTCTTGCTCCATCCCGCCCAGGACGTAAGTCATCCTTTGGTCTAGCATCTCCACACTGTACATACACTACAAAAGATACTTTGAGAGAAAGAGAGACCATTCACTGAACTTTCATTACAGCACACTGTTATCATTGTTCTATTTTATTATTAGTTATTGTTGTTAATCTCTTACTGTGCCTAACTTATAAATTAACTTTTATCATAGGCATGTATGTATATAAAAAACATATAGAATTTGGTACTCTCCAGTTTCAAGCATTCACTGAGGATCTTGGAACACACACCTCACAGATAAGGAGGGACAACTCTAATAGAAAACTGAGACATAATAGTCCCTACTCCATGGGTTTGTTGGGAAAATAGAATGAGTTAATAAGTACTTAGAACACTTGCACATAGTAAGTGATCAATAAATGGAACCTGTGTTTGTTGTTATTCATTTATACTTTCTGAACTGATTCCCATCCTTGATGTGAACACACTTTCCTCTTCGGGCCTCTTGACTCTACACCTTCTGGTTTTACTCCTAAGTCACTGGACTCTCCTCTGACTTCCTGCTTCTCCTTCCTTCTCTCCCTTACCCCTCGACGCTGCTGCTCCCTGGGGCTCAACCCTCAAGCCCCTGTCCCCTGTCTCTTACTTACCTCTCGCCCAAAATGAGCTCATTAGCTTCTGAGAATTTGTTTCCCAGCACTAACAGGTCCTGCCTGCAGTGCTTTACAACTTCATGACTACTGACTCCATAAATTCTTGTAAGAGCCCGATAAGGCGGGGGTGTCTATCCATACCCCCATTTGAAAGGCGGGAACTGAGTTACAGAGATGTTCAGTTATTCGTCCAAGATCCCGCAGTCAGGACTGGAGCCCAGACACCCACGCGACTGGATTCCTTGTCCTTCAAATAAGAAGTCTCAGACTCTGCACTACTGACATTGGGAGGGCTGTCCTGGGCATTACAGAATATTTAGCAGCATCCCTGGTCTCTACCCACTAGATGCCAGTGGCATATCTCTCCCTCCAGTGGTGACAATAAAAAACATCTCCAGGCATTGTCAAATGTCCCCTGGAAAGGCAATATCTCTCTCCACCACCCCCCACCCCTGTCCTAGCAACCACTGTGCTAAGGACTACTCTAAGCTGCCTTCCATCTCCAGTGCAACACGGCCAAGCAGAACTCTCCAAAACTTGTTCCTCCCCCAGCCTTCCAACAGCAAATAATACCCCACTCCGACAGGACCCTAGGCCCCAGACTTAGACACCATCTCATCTCCTTTCATTTGCCCCACTCTCTCCCTCACCCAATCTGTCAGCAAGTCTGGTCAGCTCAACCACCGAAATGTGAGCCGGACCCACTGTTTCCAACTCCTGGTCCAGGCCACCACCATTCTTGCCGGGACAGCTTCATCAACTTCCACTTCCCAGGTCTCCTTGCTGCCACCTCCATTGCCCCTAAAGTGTAGTCTCCAAAGAGCAGCTAGGGGGACCTCTTTAAACTACCAACCTGCTTACACCACCAAGAATTTCCCATCACCCTGAAGTTCTGCACACACCCCACAACCACTCCCAAACCTCATTCCCCATCACTCTCCCTTCACGCACTCACTTCCCATCAGCAGATCCTTCGTTCAGATCCTGCCTATCACAGAGCCTTTGCATGGCCTTTGTCCTCCCTGCCCCATTCTTCCCAGAAGTAGCTCCTCCTCCTTCAGCCCTCAGATTTCCTTGACTACCCTGGAGAAAGCATGTTCCTTCCATTTCTCTTCATCTTGACCCCTGGTTTTCGTCTGCAGCATTTATTGCAACATTTCATTGATTTGCCTGTTTACTGTCTGTCATGGATTGAGTAGCTGCCCCCACCCCCGCAAAAAAGATATGTCCACATCAAATCCCTGGAACCTGTGGATGTGATGTTACTTGAAATAAAAGGACTTTGCAAGATGTAATTAATAATTAAGTTAAGGATCCCAAGGTGAAGAGATCATTCTGGATTATCCAGGTAGGCCCTAGACCCATTGAGATGTGTTTTTATAAGTAACACACACAGACTCGGAGGGACGGACACAGAGGAGAAAACCATGTGAAGACAGAGACAGAGGTTTCAGTGACGCAGCCACAAGCTAGGGATGCCTGGAGTCACCAGGACCTGAAAGAGGCAAAGAACAGATTCTCCCCTAGAGCCTCCTGATGGAGAACGGCCCTGCCAACATTTTGATTTCAGTCCTCTGGCCTCCAGAACTGTGAGACATACATTTCTTTTGCTTTAAACTCCCCAGTTTGTGGCACTTTGTTACAGCAGCTACAGGAAACAAGTATACTCCCCTTACCCCATGCAAGGCCATGAACTCAGGGGAGTGGAGAGTTAATCTCTTGTGTTCTTTCCCATGCCCAGCAGTCAGCACAGTGCCTTGCTGATAATAACATAAATGAATACTCTAACTCGAAGAAGCATTCAATCTCTCTTTGATGGTCACCAGTTAGTAAGTGTTTATATTTCTTCCAGGCCCCCTGAGATAGAAAACTTACTCCTCCGAAACAGGGTTTCTCTCACCCAGGAGTGATTCCACTCCCCGGGGTGATATTTGGCAATGTCTGGGAACATTTTGTTGTCACAACTCTGGAGGGCAGAGTGCCACAGCATCTCGTGAGTAGCGGCCAGGGATGTTGCTCAACATCCTACAATGCACAGGGCATTCCCTAGGACAGGGACGGATCTGGCCCCACATGTCAGCGGTGATGACACGGAGGAACTCTGGACTAAATTTGGTACTTAATGCTAATATAAACATCAATTCCTCCTCACATCTATGACCCCGGCTTCAGCTAACAGTCCCTCAGTTTCCCCTTTGTAACTGCCCCTCCTCCTCACTCAGTCTAATTCTTTTGGGTAGAGTCCCGTCGGCCACCAACTCCAGGAGTGGGCAGGTGACCTCGAGCATCATATTCTCCTAACCACAGCAATTGGTTCAGGAAAGGTCATGTGATTTCATCCAAAAAAAATTACGTCCGACCAAAAATAGATCTTGGCTTGAGAGGCCTTTAAATCGACCCTCCCATTTTCCATTAGACATGGAATTGTGGGAATACAAATCTGGAGCAGCTGGGCACCCCTGTCTGACTCCATTAGGGGAAAGAATGACCGAAAAAGAAGAAAAACACCCAAAAGGGCCAAATGAAGAAATGATGGGTGGGGCAAGGAGAGGAGGGGGCGGTTTTCCTGATATAATATTGCCTGGGCTCCCAGGATCCAGCCAGACCTGAAGGCATTTTTCTTTTTTTTTTCTTTTTTTTTTTTTTTTAAATGTTAAAATATTCACACGCGGTGACAAATTACTTGTACAGAACAACTTTTGAAGGCAAGCTGCTCTGCACCTCATCATTCTTAGGGGTTCTCCCCAGAAGTATTTTTTTTATTATATTTTATTGATTATGCTATTACAGTTGTCCCATTTTCCCCCTTCATTACCCTCCACCCTGCACACCCCTCCCACCCACATTCCCCCCTTTAGTTCATGCCCATGTGTCATAAGTTCTTTAGCTTCTACATTTCCCACACTATTCTTGCCCTCCCCCTGTCTATTTTCTACCTACCATCCATGCTACTTGTTCTATGTACCTTGTCCCCCTCTCTCCTCTTCCCACTCCCCTATTGCTAACCCTCCATGTGATCTCCATTTCTGTGTTTCTGCTCCTGTTGTAGTGGTTTGCTTAGTTGGCTTTTGTTTTAGGTCTGGTTGTTAATACCTGTGAGTTTGCTGTCTTTTTACTGTTCATATTTTTTATCTTCTTTTTCTT
>PVKU01001635.1:59130-283622 GCA_004027475.1 Anoura caudifer | reverse complement strand
TTTTTTTTTTTGTTTTGTTTTGTTTTGTTTTGTTTTTGTCTCACTTGTATGTGTTTAAAAAAGAGAAAAGTGAAGGAAAGGAAAGAAAGAAAAGAAGGAAAAGGAAATAAAAAAGTGAAAAGAGAATAAAGAAAAGTAGAATGAAAAAGACAGGAAGGAGTGGTAAGCTTGGGAAGAAAGGAAGAAGGAGTAAAACAAGAAAGAAGTATTGAGAAGCCAAAAGGAGTTGAGGGGTAAAAGAGATCAAAATAGTGAAAAAGAGAAAAAGAAAAAAAAACCCACAAAAAAATTAAAAAACCGAGTAACACCAAAACCGCTAATTCTTGCTGTTATCAATCTTGCCAAGCTGATTTTTCTGGTCTTGAAGACTGTAGTGGCCGAGGGGTGACCGTATTATTTTTTATTTTTTTTTATTTTTCCCTTTTTCAGCATTCAGTTTTCTCTGGCCTACTGTCCTCAGAGGTGTCCCTAGATTCTCTGCCCAGGGACCCAGGCGCGAACTGTGGTCATGCGCCCACAAGTCCCGATGTTCCCTGAGTCTTCCTTGCACAGGTTCCAACTGTCCCACGAACACGGTTCAACCCCTATGATGCCCAGCGACTGCGCACACTGTCGCGCCGGGTCTCCCTGGGTGCGCTGATGCACCGATCCCCTAGCAGCTGTTTACAATGTTGCGCGGGCACAGACAAAGGCGTGCGCTCCAGCTCCCGCGTTCGATTATCCCGGGGCTATGAGATCTTAACTCCTGTCTGTGAGATTTCAAGCGACCATGTTTATGCTGGCGTGGTGGGTCCCTGCTTGGCTGTCCAGGGAGCGGATGTCCCTGCTCCCTCCCCTGCGTCTTACGGCCAGCCCTGGCCTGGTTTCTCAGCCCCCGCCCTGGTCTCCGCACCGCCGGAGTACTCTCCTTACCATCCGGTTTTTCAACGTCCACTGCAATTTTCGATAATCTGTTTCAAATATGCTGTGTTTCTGGTGTCTGTTTGCTGTGCTGCTTTGAAAAATGTCCCGGTTTAAGACCTATGTGTGGGAGGCAAAGAGATGTACATTTTCTTACCATGCCGCCATCTTCTCTCCCTCAATATTGTTATATTTCCTACATTATTATATTGATTTTAATAGGATTTCCAATAAAAACAAAACTCCATTAGAAGTTCTGTTAATTATACTACGAAGTTAGGTGATCCCCTTATTAAAAAAAAAACAAGTATAAAACTGGAAAAGGTCATTTAAAATGCAAGATCATCTTGAAGCACTAAAAATCAACCCAACGCATGTAACAATCTGAGTAACAATTGTTCTACAAAACTCCAACATTATTGGATGAGAAGGTGGCAAAATTGTAGCCTTCTTGTTGGGGCTTACCAGCAACTTGATCAGAAAAAGCTAGAACCCAATATTTACTGCAGCATTGTTTATAATTGCCAAGATATGGAAGCACAATAAAATACTACCGTTAAAAAAAGAAGCTGTTTTAAAAAAGAAGAAAATTTACCCTTTGCAACAGCATGGATAGACCCAGAGAACATTATGCTAAGTGAAATAAGTCAGTTAGAGAAAGACAAATACAATATGATTTCACTCATATGTGGAACCTAATGAACAAACTGAACTAGCAAGCAAATTAGAGACAGACTCATAGATGGAGAGCAGGCTGACAGCTCCGGGGTGGGGTTAGAGGGTGGAGGAACTGAAAAAAAGGGAGAAAAGACTCGTGGACATGGACAACAGTGCGGGGATTGCAGGAGCATATGAGGTACAAAAGGTAATGGAAAAAATCCATTAAGAATAAATTGTTAAAAAGAAGAGTTTTAACTGCACCTGATGGCAAAACTCAAAACTTTAAAATAAGAGATGGACAGCTCAGTCAAAGCTGAGAGTCAGAAGAGATTGCAAATCTTGTGGTTTTATTGGCTAAACATAGCTGACTTGGTTTTGTGAAAACTGAGAAAGCTTAGTTTTCCAATATTGAGATTATAGGCCAAGTATCTGTGAGGGGACGAAGCCAGAACTCAACAGGGAGGCAGAAATAGAAATGCTGATATGAGCTCTCCAAATATTTCTGGAAAGTTTCTAAAGTACGCAGGTGTGAATAAACCTGGGAGGATCCTAAAAAATAGAAGCCTAGGGAGATTTGAGACCTGGCTTTGACATTATAGGTGTCTCTCAAGTCACACACAGTCTTAGTTTGCTGTAGGTAAGGAGCATCATAGGCTTGAGATGCCTGAGAACAATGTTCCTGTGAATCATTGGCTAAGTGCTAAACTGTGAAGACAGTGATTAGTCCTCCTGCCCAGCCCCCACCCCAAACCAAAGAGAAACGCTGAGCAGGGATAACTACAGCTGAACATCATGAGGAAGTCTGGTTATATCATTTAATTCCTGACAAGGTATTAAAAGTGAGAGTGAAAACACTTGGAACAATAACACAGAACCCAGAGTTATTCTAATATAACATCTAAAATGTCCAGGTCTAAGCAAAATTCCTAGATATTCAAAGAAAAAGGAAAGTGTGACACTTCCTCAGGGGATAAAAACCAAAACACCCAGATGTTAAAATATAAAACAACTCAAAATGGTTCTATCTCTTCATATGTTGGAATTAGTAACTGAAGACTTCAAAGCAACTATTATAAATAAATAAAATGATTAAAGAAAACGTGTTCAAACATTTAAAGGTAAATATGATGACATTGAGGCTAGAAACTGGGACTCTCAAGAGAGTAATGGAAAGTATATACAAGACCAAGTAGAAATTTTTGGAATTAAAATTATAATAATTAAAAACTTGAATAGATGACCTCACTCACAGATTTGAGATGGAAGATGGAAAAATATGACCTTAAAGACAAACAAATTAATGTAAATTATCCATTCCAAAGAATACAGAGAACAAAGCTTGAAAGAAAATGAATAGTACCTCAGAAATCTTTGGAATAAAATTACATGCATTTTAACATACATGTAATGAGTGTCTCAGAAAAAGATGAAAGATAGAAAGGGGAAGAAAGAAATGAAGAAATAATAGGCCCAAATCATTAGTCATAGTTAATGAATACCTATACTCGGACACATAGTAATCAAACCACTCAATCTCCCAGACAATAAAAAAGTCCAAATAGCAAGAAAAGAGTTACTGATAATATACTGGGAAACATGGAAACATCAATGTCTAATTTCTCATCAGAAATAATAGAGGCTGGTAGACACTGGAATGAAATATTCAATATGCTGGTTGTGAAGGGAAAAATAAAACTTTCTTGGAAGACAAAATAATCTTGTATGTAAAAAATCATAAGAAATCTACAAAAAAGTAATTAGAACAAATAAACAAGTTTAGCAAGGTTGCAGAATAGAGCAATACACTTAAAGCAATTGTATTTCTGCAGGTTTGCAAAATAAATATGATAATGAACTTTAAAATAGTTACATTTAAAGTAGTACCAAAAGAGAATAATATATTTAAGAATACAAGCATATTTAATAAAAGTAGAACAAGACATACATATATATATTATATATATACATATACTGGAAAGTATAAAACCTTGCCAACAGAATTTAAAGAAGGACACATATCACCATATTCATGAAATGGAAGATACAATATACTAATAAGTAAATTCTTCCCAAATTAACCTTTAGATTTAACATAAATTCTAATAAAATTCTAGTACTTTTTCTTTAGGGTGGTAGAGCTTAGAAATTAACAAGCTTAATTTCTTATAACTTATACAGCAACATAAAGAACCCAAGTAACCAAATCATTTGGTAAAAGTTTTTAAAAAATCATTGTTGGAGGACATACAATCCCTGATTTCTCATTTAAAAAATAAATAAAAGCTAAAGATTTTGGTAGTGGCATGAGAATAGATACACGGTTCAGGGAACAGAAGAAACAGTCCAAAACCTGTCCCTCAGATGTAGGGTCAATTGATTTTAGATAATGTGCCATGGTAATTAAGTGAGAAAAAATATTATTTTCAATATGGTATAGTACTATTGATATACCCATAAGGCAAAAACAGCAATCCCTCCCTTACACCATACAACAAAAATTCAAGTTAAAATAAATTACAGATTTAAATGTAATAACTAGAGGTATGATTTTTTTTTACTGGCAAACATAAGAAAAAAAGTCTCCATGTCCTTATCATAGGCAAAGATTTCTTAGGTGTTACACAAAAAGCACACAACTTCTTTTTAAATGATGGAAAATATTTTATCAAAATTAAGATATCCTTTAATATGAATAGTAAGCAACAGATTGAAAGAAAATATTTGCAAAACTTATTATTCAGTATCCAAAGCATATAAAAACACTTGAAACTCAAAAATAAAAATTTAAAAATTATCACCAAAATATTCAAAACATTTTTAATAAACAATCCCACCCAAAAAAAGATAATTAAATAGCAAGAAGCACATGAAAAATGTTCAATAGTCATTAGGGAAACACAAATTACAATCACAATGAAACTTCTGGTGAGAACAGAAAATGGCGTTGCCACTTGCAAAAACAATATGCCATTTTTTAAAGTTAAGCATATTCTTATCCTTATAATTCATCCACTGCACTCTTCAGAGTCTACTCCAAAGAAATGAAAATATATATCCACTAATTATTTTGTATGTATTAATACTATCATTATGTATAGCAAAAGAAATTTAGAAACAACCCAAACATCCACCAATGGCAGCTTGATAAGCAATATGTGTTACATTAACATAAATAAATACACAATTCAGGAAAAAAGAAGAAACTACTAATACATGCTATAACATATTGAGTGGATTATTCTTATAAAATATCATGTCATATGAAAGAAGTTAGATAAGAAAGATGACATACTATATGATTCCATTTATATGGATTTTCTGGGAAAGGCAAAATTAGACAGACAGAATCCAATACATGGTGTCTGGGGCTCAGTGTGTGTGTGGGGATTTACTGCAAAAGTCATGAAGGGATACTGGGGCTATGACAGGGTCCTTAAATGTGTTGCAGTGATGGCTACACACTACACATATTTACTAAAATCATTAAAAGGACACAAAATGGGCAGATTTTATGGTCTGTAAATTATACTTAACAAAACTATTAAAAAAAGAGAGAAAGAGAGAGTGAAAAGAGACATTAAGGTTTGGGATTCTGATTACCATATTAAAATGATTTATACACATACAATTTCACATTTATTAATTGTCTACAACGTTTCAGGCTCTTTGGGGACATAAAAATATCCCAATTTTTAAATGACAGTAACAATTGAAATAGAATTGAGTAACTGTCAGGAAAAATGTGAGATAAGAAGTTAAAAGTGACTTATGGATTGCTGTATAAATTAAGAAATAATAATTTTAAATGAGAATTCTAAAGAACATATCTGAAAAGAGAATGTAGTAAGATTATTGCTGAAAAAATTATAGGTTTTAAAACTGGATTCATCAAATACACACACACACACACACACACACACACACATTTGCCAAAAATACCTCGGACAAGGGTTTGATCTCCAAAATATATACAGAACTCACATATCTCCACACCAGGAAGACAAACAGTCCAATTAAAAAATGAGCAAAGGACCTGAACAGACACTTTTCCAAGGAGGACATACAGAGGGCCCGGAGACATATGAAAGGGTGCTCAGCATCACTAGCTATCAGAAAGATGCAAATTAAAACTAAAATGAGAAACCACTTCACACCAGTCAGAATGGCCATCATAAACAAATCAACAAACAATAAGTACTGGCAAGGTTTTGGAGAAAAGGCAACTCTAGTATGCTGTGGGTAGGAATGCAGACTGGTGTAGCCACTGTGGAAAACAGTATGGAATATCCTCAAAAAACTAAAAATGGAACTGCTTTTTGACCCAGTGATTCCACTATTGGGGCTATACCTTTAGAATCCTGAAACACCAATCCAAAAGAACCTATGCACTCCAGAGTTCATATTTACATTATTTACAATAGCCAAGTGCTACAAACTGCCTAAGTGCCCATCAGTAAATGAGTAGATCAAAAACTGTGGTACATTTATACAATGGAATACTATGCAGCAGAAGGAAAGAACTCCTGCCTTTCAAAGCAGCATGGATGGGACTGGAGAGTATTATGCAAAGTGAAATAAGTCAGGTGGTGAAAGACAAATACCATATGATCTCACCTTTAAGTGGAACCTAATCAACAAAACAAACAAGTGAGCAAAATGAAACCAGAGACATGGAAATAAAGAACCAACTGACAGAGACCAGAGGGAAGGGAGGAGGGGGATAACAGGGGAAAGAAGTGGAAGGGACAAGTCAAGCAATATGTATAAAAAACCCATGGACAAAGGCAACCAGTAGGGGGAGGATTGAATGTGGGAGGTAGGTGGTATGTAGGGCAAGGGAGAATAATCAAGGAAAAATGGGCACAGCTATAATTGAACAACAATTAAAAAATGCATACTACATGGAACGATTTCTGGAGGTGGAAGCAACATGAATAAAGGCATGTAGGCTCTAAATATATCACACTGTGTTGCTACACAAAAAATAGAGAGCCTACAATTTTCTTTCTTTTTTTACTTTATTTTATTTTTTATTGTTGTTCAGTTACAGTTGTCCCCATTTTCCCCCTGCTCCTCTCCCTTACCCTATCCAAACCCTACTCCCCAAAACAATTCCCACCCTATTGTCCGTGACCCTGGTTACTTTGTATATGTCTCTTGACCTGAACCTTTCTCTTCTTTACCCAGTAATCCCCCTCCCCCATCCCTTCTGGTTACTGTGAGTCTGTTCCTTATTTCCATGTCTCTGGCTCTTTTTTGCTTGTTTGTTTTGTTGATTAGGTTCCATTTATAGGTGAGATCATATGGTATTTGTCTTTCACTGCCTGGCTTATTTCACTTAGCACAATGCTCTCCAGTTTTATCCAAACAATCCTATTCAAACAATAAGTATTGGCAAGGATGTAGAGTAAAAGGAACCCACATGCACTGTTGGTGGAAATCCATACTGGGGCAGCCATTTTGGGAAACATTATGGAAGTTGCCCAAAAAATTAAAAAAGGAAATGTCTTATCACCCAGCAATCTCACCTCTGTGTATATATCTGAAGGAACACAAAACACTAATTCAAAAAAAAAATAAGGTGGGGACAAAGTAGGTTTGCATTTGTTTATTTGGAAAATAATACAATAGTTAATAAATAATATTACAAGAATAAACTATGTTGTGTACTCAAAAATTGTAAACCCATTTTTGCCCCACCCTGCATGTACCCCTATGTTTATTGCAGCATCATTTACAACAGCCAGGTTCTGGAAGCAACACTCACTCTTCTAGCATGCATCAGTAGAAGAATGGAAATGTGGCAGTACCTACATAAAATGGAATATTACTAGGCCATAAAAATGAATCCTTACCTTTTGCCACAGTATAAATGGACCTAGAGGGTAAAATGTTAACTAAATTTCATCAGTAAGAGAAAGATAATTGCCATATGATTTCACTTACATGTGGAATCTAAAGAACAATACAAATGAACAAACAAGAGAAACAGACTCATAGATACAGAGAAACAGACTTATTGCTATCAGAGGGGAGAGAAGCTGGGGGACTAGGTAAAAATGGTGAAAGGATTGAGAAGTAAAGATTGGTAGTTAAAGAATAGTCACAGGGATGTAAAGTACAGCATAGGGAATATAGTCAAAAATATTGAAATAACTATGTATGGTGCCAGATGGGTACCAGAATTTGGGAGAACATTTTATAATGTATATGATTGTCTAACCACTATGCTATATACTTGTAACAAGTACTAAATAACATTGAAAATAAATAGTAATAAAAAATAAAAATTAAAAAAATTAAAGAATAAGTTCTGGAGACAATATACAATATGGTGACTATGATCAACTATACTTGATATTATATACTTGATAGTTAAGAGAGTAAATCTTAACTGTTCTCACCACAAAAAAAATTGTAATTATGTGAGGTGATGGAGGTGCTAAAAACTTATTAAGAAGCATATATTAGCAGCCTTTTTAATTAAAAATGGGCTATATAAATTTATATTAAAGTTACAATGTAAAAATTGAATTACTATGATCTTATTTATAACCTCCATTGGGTTTTTTTTAATCTTTCAGTGAACTTTCCATTGGTCTCTTGCCCCACCAAGGGACACCCCACTTCTGCTACCTTTAATGCCTCAGGACTTCGGTGTCCTTGACCTCAAACACCACTCTACCGTCCATAGTCCTGTGGGTTGTGGTCTTTTGGATGGTTTGTAATGAGGGGCTCTCGTCCAGGGCATCAACAAGACTGAAGTCCTCCCCTTCTTTGTAGGTGGTAATCTCAGCCTCCAGCTTGACCTAGATGTTCAGCAGGGCCTCATATTCCTGGGCCTGGCACTGCTCCTCTGCCTGGGTCTGGGCCAGATCTGACTCCAGGTGGAGCAGGATCCCGTTGAGCTGTTCCATCTACATGGCACAGCGCATCTCCACCTCCCTCAAACTGACCTTCAGATTCCTCAGAGTCCAGGCCAATCTCCAATGACTGGACTGTACTCTCAGCTCCATAAGTGTCATCTCAGCAGCACCTATCTCAGCAGTCTGCGAGGTGACCACTGTGGTGCTCTCTTGTCTGATGTACTTGAGGAGCTGGACCAGTACTTGTCCATCTTCTCTGTTCTTCCAAGACAGCTAGTCATACTGGGTGAGTATGTCTGCAATGATTTTGCTGAGGTCCTGAGATTTGGGGGCATCCAACCCCATGGTCAACCCTTAGTCAATCGGCAAATTGGTTTGGTAGAACATTTACTTCTTCCTTGTGGTTCTTCTTCATGAAGAGCAGATCCTCAATGAGAGTCTCGATCTCTGTCTTCAGCTGAAGCCTAGTGATATTCGTGTCATCAATGACCTTTCGGAGCCCATTGATGTCATTCTCCACAGACTGGCACACGGCCAGCTCTGTCTCACACTTGACTCTGAAGTCATCAGCAGCAAGACAGGCATTGCCAATCTGCAGAATGATGCGGGCATTGTCCACAGAATTTGCAAAGATCTGAGCCCTCAGGTCCTCGATGGTCTTGAAATAATACCCCCAGTCTCCTACCTGGGGTCCCTTCTTCTGTAGGTGTTCCCGGATTTTTATCTCTAGTCTCCGATTATCAGCCTCCAGGCTTCTCACCCTCTCCATGTAGGAGGCCAGGCAGCCATTCAGGCATTGCACAGTCTCCTTCTTGTTCTGGATGCCCACTATGCCCACTAGACTCCTGGCCATCCCCGCAGCCAGGCCCCCAGATCCACAGCTGCTCCGCATGCTGATGGAGGGAGACACAGAGATTCAGGAGCTGGAGCCCCCTGGCACCTGCATAAACACTGGCGGAGCTGCTGGTCTCCGGAATCCAAGGTCCAGTCGCTTGTGGAGAAGCTGAACAGTGTGCTGAAGCTTATGTTGTTCAGGGAGGAAAGTGAGAAGCTGAGACTCAGGTTGAGACTATCCGTTGGGTTTTTAAACATGCAGTATTTTTAAATCTCCCAACCAAGCACCAGCAAATCACATTTTGACCATAAATAAATTTCCTTAAAAACTCATAAATTTGTGATGAATAATTATAATCATGTAAATAAAAGAAAATCATAGAATATATTTAAATTAATGGCATAATTATAAGTAGGTATAATTTTTAGAAAATTAAGGACATAAAAATATACACTAAGAAACCAAAGTAGAAAGCATCTATTTATGTACAGATATTTTTTATCAAAAAATGTGCAGTAGACTTTTCCTAAAGCATTACATTCAATATTGAGCATTAAATGAATTTACTTAATAAGCAATTAAAATAAGTGTACTTAATTTAGAGAGTGATGTTTATCTGTATTTACATACTATCAGGAGTGAATAAGTCTGATTAAAGCAATGGAGAACACGGAGGAAGATTTTGAGAGATTGCCCGAGCTACTGTTCCAGTCAACTCTCCACATTTGTACCTTTTTATGTTCTATTCCATTGTGTGACTTCTAAGTTTTCACTTTGAAATGCTCCCTGAGGTGAAGTTCTGATCACACATATTCAGGTGACCTGTATATGGCAAGTCAGATCCAGTCATTTGGAAGTGTTAGCATTGAAAACTGATTTATCTTTTCATAAACATAATCATTTTGTTGACCAGCATCAATATAATCATTATACAAGATAAATGGGCAAGGTGTGTGAGGAAAATAGAAGTGCCAGAGTTTACTAAATTGGTTGTATAGGTTCACAATCTAAAAGTGACCTTGAACAATTCCTTTACTTTTGTATTCTGAATGCAATGTAAACTTACACATTTTTGCAAGACCCTGAAGGTTACAGAAGTCTGAAAGAAAATTCAAGGTGTTATTTCATAACTTACAACAATTTTTTTAGAATATGCTTTATTGCTGTAAATAGAATGTCTTGCATTGACTAAAATAAACTGAATAAATTGGAGAAAACAGAGTCTCAAGAAATTTCTCAGTATTTTCCTGACTAGCTTCTGACACTTATCTACATATAAAGAGGCAGGTGAAATGAAAAATAATTTCAAGACATTACCATGAGAAATATATGAATATAATGGTAATTAATGTTAGTTTTTATGAATTATATAACAGACTAATTTTAGTGGCACTTGCTCCCAAGCTTTAATTTTTACCCTTTTGCTAAGTAACATCTATGTACACTCAATAAATACCACTATTTGCATACTACTGACACCGTATTTTTCTACTAATCATTGTTAAATGCTTAGGAAAAATAACTGTGTCCTAAATGGTAACATAAAATGTTTAGCAGTTATTCTTTTTACGTAAATAGACCATAGCAGTTTTTAAAATGGGATCATCACTTTGGGAAGTTAAAATCAGTCGAGTATTGAGAGAGAGTATGTAAAGTAAATTTTCTCAAAGGGATTTGTTTCAAGCTGAAGAGAAAAACACATTAGTAAATCATTTTACACATGCTACGTACACATTATATGATGCTACAGATTAGGTGTTTTACATTATGCTGTGACTCTTTTTAATATCATCCCAGTTAATAACAGTGTTTCTTCTATATGTATTAAGTTTGATGTATAATAATCAATCAGTCAAAACATTCACAGTATTCCTAAAGAATAGATATTTAATGTACATGCTTTGTTAAAAACAATTGTGACATGAAATATACTATATGTATCTCGTATTCTGCATATGGACCATATTTTAAAAGCAAAATAATGGAAAATTATTTGAACATTAATCTGATAGCCCTTTAGGTCCTACTTATACTCTGACGTGGGTTGTCAGTGGGATGTTCAAATGGAAATACACATCGGAATGCAAAAAAAGGTACTTCTAAAAATACAATTGAATTACATAATTAAATAATTACATGAATTGAATAATTGCATGAAATGTTACACCATGGTAAAACCATACTGTTTTCTATTTTGCTAAAATAAAAATTAAGCTTCAGAAGTGAAAATTTAGGTGAAATTTTGTAAACTTACATCAGACATCAGACCTCAATCCTAACATCAGAATTACAGAAAGTTTCCAGTGTATGGGCAAAGCCTTGCAACCTGACAAATGCCTCAACAAGCCGCCTCTCTTAGGAAAAACAGAATGAAAGAATTTGCCTCCACATACTTATCCATATCAACAGACGGGACAAAACGAATAACACAAAACCATAATTAATCCAAAATACATCATATTTTGTTTTCAATGTAGTAGACAGACTTTTTCCTATTTTATCTTACTAATCATAGTTTACTAAGTTGAGATTTAAATTTAAATGACAGTATTAAGCGTCACACACTTTCTAAGGTAATTCAGCAAATTAGAAAACATTCTGGATCAAAAAATTATTGCTGTTAATTTTTAAAACGGAAAGGATTTTTACTTATATAATAATAATAATGATAATGGCAGGTGCAGGTTTTGCTATACTTGAAATGTATATGATTTTGGAGATCATTTTAAATAAAAGAATGCAAGTTTATAAAATCTTTCCAGTTAAGAGAATCTTTAACTGCAAGCAGTATTAAACTGATAGCAGTCAAATACCTAAAAGGGGCAAATTTTACCAAAATGTATTTACATATTTCTAGAGCCCTTAAAAGACACCAGTGCAGATGAGGGGCTGGTGTTTATTGGCTTCAGGGAACATCTGCTATCTACAGGCAGTTTCAAGTGCACTTCTAGTCCTAAAGATACTTGGCCATGACAATTTGGATGTTTTCCAGCTAAAGGTCAGAGAGGAAGTCATGAGACTGGAGGGCATAACAGGAAAAGGAAGAGGTTGTTCCCCAGTGAACAAGGCCTTTAACAGGCCACAGCAGAATCGGCTTGAGTGAGTTATTATAGGGGCAGTGGTGTGGAGTCGTATAGGAATGGATTTATAGGGAAGATGGCAGCAAGAAGGAATTTGTACTTGCTGTGGTAATTTTTAAATAATGTGACAGAAGGATAAGGTTAGAGTGTCTGAATGCCAAAGTTTTAGGCATAATTTCTTCTACTTCTGGGCCTGCTGCTTAGAATTTTTCATGATGGCGTGGGCCAATAGTCTGAAAAGCAAGCAGGTAGAGCAGGTCAGAGGACAAGCCTGGCAGGGCACATGTCTGTATCTGTAATGTATACTGTCTTCAACTCCTGGCAATGGGTGTTGATGTGTAATGACTCAGTTGCCAAAACTGCTTTTTACCCTTACAGTGTTGAGTTACATAGATCAATAGTTTTGAGAACATAGTCAATAATCTTTTAATCTCTTGCTTACAAATGTTTTAGCCAATTGCTGGAATTTAACTGTGGCTCTACTCTCTGACTTTCTCTAACATATATTATCTATTAGACTGTAAACATAGTATCATTTAAGAAGAAAACCTGCTGTGATTTTATGTGGCACAGAGAATATTCATCAGGTACATTGTTCACTTAGCCACGTTACCATATACGAATTCATTGGAATTATTCTGATAAGGGAATGATTGTATACAGCTTATTTGACATATTCTTTCCTATTATTCTTGGCCTCTTCTATTATAGCCTTAGCCCAAGGCTATTGAGTAGATTCCTTCTACTCAATTGCTTATGCAATCTTTCATTTAAAAATCATTTCTGGGATTCCTTTTTAACATACACTCCAGATTGTCTCATGTAAGTATAAAAAATTATATAAGATAGCCCTTACTATAAATAGCATTATAAAAATAAAAAGTAGAATGCCAATAATAAATTATCCTAACATCATTAAAATTAGGGAAGTGAACATATAGAGTACAATGAGACAGTACTAAACACTGAGGAAAATGGTAAAATTAAAATGACATTATCCATGCACAAGGACGATGCGGTGGGGATTGTCTTTGGGAGCAGGGATTGGATGGGGCAGGGGAGAGCAACAGGGGGAGGGGGGAAATGGGGACAACTGTACCTGAACAACAACAATAATAAATAAACAAATAAAAGTGACTGATATCAAGCGTTGACAAGGATATGGAGCAATTTGATTTCTGATACCCTACTAATGAGAATATAAAAGCCCAACTATGTTGTGAAACAGTCTCACAGTTTAAAAGAAAACTAGTTGTTTCTTATAACTATCATGTAACATAGCCATTCCATTCCTAAGTATTTATACAAGAGAATTGAAAGCATATTCTCATAAAAAGACTTGGACACAAATGTTCACAGCAGCTTTAACAGTATTAGCTAAAAACTGGAAAGAACCTTCCTTTCTGAGTATCGCCAGGTGGATATAAATAAACTGTAGTGCATTAATAAAATAAAATTACAAACAATAAATGGAATTAACTAACAATACTTGTAACAATATGAAAAAGTTTCAAGATAATTTTAAGTAAAGATACCAGACAAAAGGAGTACACTTGAAATGGATTCAACTTTCTGAAATTGTGGAATGTGTAAAACATCTACGCTAATAGAAATCAGACCTACGTTTGCTTAGAGACAGAGGAACTGGGGAAGGAGGAATAAATAACAAAGAGGCAGAAGGTAACTTATGGGTGATCTCTCTATTCACTATGTTAATGGCAGTGATGATATATTTTTTGTATACGTATGTAAAATTTTATTTGTATATGTTAATCATGTGCACTTTAGTGTACAACAATACTAGCTTAAGAAATCTATGAAGAAAGAGGACCATGAGGACGAAGATGATGAGGAAGGGTGAGGGGAAGGGTAAAAAGACACAGCTGCAGCTGCAGCAATCACTGAATCACTGGATTTATTCATTTTAAACAAACTGTAAATTTTCTAACATAGATAGCCTGAGATTTACTCACAAATCATACCACTTAAAGTTAACAACAGAGTCTTAAAATGTCCACCAGGCTGAAATATCCTTGATTTATAAACAGGCCTGGTCGATTGCACATGATTGGTAAAATTTTAAGGGTAATGTGGATGTAGTTTGGATCCAGGATAAAGCTAGAAATAAGGTATTTATGCTATATGGCTTTATAAAACATCTTTACTCTATAATATTTTATTATACTAAATATCATAAGAATTAAAGTATATTATAATTGCTATTATTACTATTTCAGTAGCAAGAAGGAATGTCTCAGTTACAATAAATGACTTGGTCATTCATTTACCTAACTTTGGCTTTTGCCTTTTTATTTTAAATCCCATACTCATTTCTCCATAAAATTCTGTGCACCTGCATTAGGACAAATAGACACATCCATAACACTCAGTGCAAGTTGTAGCGATCAGACAAAAAGTCAGGAATGGTTAATGTGAGGAAAGAATAAAAGGATGTCATGCATTGCTTCTTAGAGAGAGTGAGTGTTGAACCACATCTTGAAGGAATAAAGTAAAATAGATATATTAATAGAAATTGCACAGTGTCTGGATCATTAAACAACATCTCATTAAAATGTATTAAATGCAAGATATTTCAACGTGGTCAGAGAATCCTATAAGCAAAGTCACAGGATGGGAAAGAAGAATATTTAAAATTTCTGTGGAAGTGCAGGTAAGACGCCTGGCCACATCAGAGAGAACTGATAAGTGGGACTCCAGTACACCACCGCAGAGATCTGGGGAAAGGAGGCTTAGGGAGAGGTTTATGAAAGAAGGCTCAGAAATTCACATAACAGCCTTTATGCAGACATAGGGGTTAGCAGCCTGTATACAGGAGACAGATGGCTTACAGGTCACATTTCATAATAACTGTGGTAACAGTAGACGGTTCTGTGACTTCTCCACATCTTAGTTTCTTCACGGTAAAATGGGAGTAGCAACAATAATTTTTCATCTTAAGAATCAAACTTGTCATTACATAGAATGTATATGAAGTAATTACTGAGATGGTTAGCATTACATATTTGCTAACATTTACAAATAGGAAAGAAAGCAGGGTTCTGCAGTGCCTTATTCAAAATAAGTTGCTATTAATTTGTTTGACACATCAATATTTTACCTTTCTTTTGGATAAGATTCTTCTGGTAAATGCTACCTTCTCTAAAATCATTTTACTTATGGGTTCTTTCTAACTCTACAGAGGTTACTGGCGTTGCGTGCACTTCTGGCACCTATCACCGTATGGAAGCACGTGACTGCTGCCAGACTGGATTCAAAGCAAACTATAATTTTTCATTAATGGCTCTATAATTTACTCTGTCTAAGGTGTAAAAGCTTGTGGTGAAAAGCAGTGACTTTAGAGGTCTTTTATAATTTAATTGGCCTTTTCTTCTCTGTTTTTAAAAATTCATTGCACATTAAAGTAGGTATTAAAGTTTTGATGGAACAAAAGAGTTGTCTTCAAAACATGTCACAGCTGTCTGTGAAAGCTGGTAATAAGAAGCTGCTAATAAGGACCTGTTAATAAGCAGCTCAAAGGTACTGCAAAATAACCCTACCATGAACTTCTCCAGCCCCAATCCAAACTGCACACATCAAAGGGAAAGAATACAGAGCAGAAATGCATATTGATTACTACCTGCATTTTTGTTGCAGGGATCTTTTGTTGTGCATAGTGTGAGAAGCTTAATATGTACAAAAGAAGGGGAAGAGCTTAAGAGAAATGAAGTGTGTCTTATTATTAATATATGTCTCTGTTTTACCTGCTGCCTGAAAGAGTTGAGGTGATACTATATTCTTTCCATTTACCAGAAACCTTGATTTAGTAAACTTTAATTATGGAATCCATGATGTGAGAATGCATTCCAACTACAATTATATCTGTAATAGCTTGAGGATAAATCTTCCTAGAGGGTTTAAAGGTTAAAAACACTTGAGTGAATTGACTGTTTATTAAACATGTGTTATATTATAGCTCACTATTGTCCTTTACTTTTACTCAAGAAAGTTATGCTTATCCCCATCCCTAGTTGTGTAGTTTGGGTGAAGGTCCAGATGCATTCTGACTTCTATGACCAGAAAGGTGCTCACATGACCAATAACAGAAACATGACTGCTTGAAATTTAGTAAAAGCAGTTTTCCTCTTACTACTGGAAAAGATGTAAGAGGTTTGGAGCTTTTGCAGCTACCTTGCAACAATGAGAAAAGAGCCAGTACGAATGAGTATTGCATCAACTTGAAGTGATACTAGGAAGAAATATTCTTTAACTAAATTTACCACTTATCATACTTTTTTTGAGACCATGCAACAGGAAAAATGTTATTTGACAAAATACTCACTACATGAAAAGATATAATTACTTTCAACCATTCATATTCTTAATTGAAAGAAAAAAGTTACTTAACTGCATTTTTCAGGTTCTAAATTATAAAACTCATATTTATCTTTGTTACTGAAAGGTGAACATGTATATAATTCTCATTATAGATTTACTGAAGTTTAAAAATCCTATCGTGGTTAGTGGACCTATTTGTGATGAGGGGTTTTTTGGTTGTTATTATTTATTTGTTGATTTTTCACTATTAACCCATTCTGCCAAGTTCATTTCTGGATGTGCTGTGAACAGAGGAACCAAGTATATAAGATAAAATAAATATCCTGTAAGTTGAAAACCAGCTGTCACATTTTTGTGGTTCATTGAAAATGAGATCTCAAGCCACTGAATTTGGAAGAGTGAGCAGCATTAAAATATAAATTGGTTATTTTTAGCTAGGACTTTAGAGGAATTGACAGTGAATTCAACTACATATATGTCACATAATAATTGTATGCATTGCTACTATACTATTTCTGAGTATTTTCTTGAAATTCTTTCCTTAATATATGTTTCCTATGGTTTATTGAAGTCTAAATATCTGTTTGATAAAATTCAGAAATAGGGTAAGTGAATGACGTGCAATGCCAATATACTGTCCTTTTAAAATTAATTAGCAAATTCCAGTTCCAGAAATGGCAGAGCAGCTTCTATTAAAATAACCAGCCCAAACATAACAATTATAAACTCTGGTCGTAGGGGGAACAATTACAAGAAGGCAGTAGAGAGCTATTCAAATAAAGGTGACACTTCAGGGGATTCAGTCTTTCACAACATGAGTGAACTGGATGAGATCCAACTATAGGTATCTTTCCCCGAGTCCACGTGAGTATGGAGGCTACAGCTCAAACAAAAAGTGGCAGCTTGGGGATTTATAAGACAGAATTTTAGACAACCAAAGTGGCTGGAAGTTAAAGAGATAAATCTCAGAAGGGATGAAGTAAAAGCAGGGCCTGCCCCAAAAAGTGTCTATAAACTCCTTTAAAGCCATGGCTTATCTCTGAACCGTACATGTATGTCCAGCATTCTAAAGATCCAAGTGGCAAGTAACAAAATAAAACAAAAACTGGAGGACAGAAAGACTAGGAAGAGATTTGTGCTTTTCACCAATGGAAGGGGACGGAGTTTGGAGTTTCAGTCCTTTCAAGTTACAAGTACTTACTAAAAACCTTTAGTTTTGCAAAAGTCTGCCCTGATAAAGTATAAAACCAAGCCTCCACAATTTCAAGACAAATTTCCAGTAATTTAATTATCTGCTTAAGCAAATATGAACATTCATCAGAAGAAAATAGAATCCAGGAACCCTATAAATGTTATTTATAATCTCCAGTATACAACAGAAAATTATAAAATGTGATAAGTCAGATATTGTGACCAACTGTACAGGCAAAAAAAAAAAGTTACCAGGAGAGGTAAAGGGGTAATGCAGATGTGAAAGTGCCAAACACTGTGCTTAAAGAAGATGTAAAAAATATGTTCCAGAACTAAAAAACTTGGTCAAATAAATTGAATATAATTTAAAAAATCAATAGCAGTAAGCCCAGTAGAAATTCTAGAATTGGAAATTACAATATTTGACATGATAAATACAAAAATTATGGGATAAGTTTAATAGCAGAAATAAGAGGGTAGAAAAATCTGTTGAGTTTGAAGATAAATTAATAGAAACTATCTAATATCAAAAACTAGAAAAAGAAATGACTTGAAGAATGAAGGAAATTCCAGTAACTTGTGGAGCAATATCGTGTTCTAAGATATGTAGAACTACCCCGGCTAGTGTGGCTCTTTTGGTTAGGGCATTGTCTTACAGCCGAAAGGCTGTGGGTTCTATTCTTAGTCAGAGCATGTGCCCAGGTTGTGGGTTTGATCCCCAGCCCCAGTTCCTGTGGGAGGCAACCAATCAATGCTTCTCTCTTACATTGATGTTTCTCTTTCTCTCTTCCTCCCTCTCTAAAAATAATGAAAAAATGTCTTTGGGGTGAGGGTAATTTTTTTTAAGGTTATGTAGAACTGAGAAAACAAGAGTGAGAGACTTGGGATGGATTTTACCAAGTGTGATTACAAAACAAACAACCAAATAAACACCCATTAAATTATAATTTTTAAAACCTCTGAGAACCCAAAGAAAATTAAATTTTAAAAATAGCCATATACCTTAAAACAGCTGATATGCAAAAGTAAAATAAAATTTTGAAAGAAATGATAAAAATGACACTTTATAAATAGAAGAACAATGTTATGAATAAAGGCTAAGTTTCCTTTGTTTCCATTTAATAACAGTGCTTTAAAATATATGAAGCAAAATCTTAAAAAAAGTTGTAACTACAGATATCTAACTAAATAATACAATGATAATTACACTATATCTTCTCTGGCGACTAAGAGAATATCAAGACAAAAAAATCATTAAACATAATATCAACAAACATTAATCAGCATTTATAAAACACTACCCACAACGATTGTTCATAAAATAAATCTCAACTCACAAAGTTAAAGTATTATAAAATCTACTTTATGATTATAATAAAGTATAAATTATGCCAATATAGCTAGAAATTCCATAAATATTTGGAAAATAAAAATACTTATAAGCAATTGATAAATGTAATTGATTAAATCACAAGGGAAATTAGAAAATATTTCTAGTTGATGGATAAAGACAAAACAACATACAAAAATTTGCCGCATAGTGGCTTCTTGTCAAGATGGCAAAGCATGTAAATGCTGTAATTGCTTTCTCCCACAACCACATAAAAATATAACTAAATTATAAAACAGCCATCATCAAGAACTACCTGAAAACTAGCTAAACATAAGTCCTATAACCAAGAATATACAGACGAATCCACAAAGAGATTCATAGGAGGGGCTGATATACCAAACTCACACCCATGTGTGATGATCAAAAATTACAAAAGATATCTTTGCTGTGGAGGTCCATACTGAGGAGTGAGAGGTCCAAGCTCCACAACAGGCTTCCCCATTCAGGGTTTCAGGTGGAAAGAGAAGTCTGCATTACTTCTGGCTGTGAAAACCAGCAAGGATTGTGGCTGAGTGAAGGAGAGGGTTGCTGGAGTCCTAGAGTTCTTTTTAAATGAATTTATATGGATTCACTCACTTTGAGTTCAAGTGAAGGGCTGCAGCTCAAAAAAGTGCCAGAGACATACCAAGGAGAAACTGAATTGTCTGGCTTTGGGTTGAGGGCTGGAGGGGAGCTTTCTCCCAGACAAGAGGACTAGCAGAAGTCAGTGTTCCTTTACTGAGCCTTCCATATGCAGGCTCAGGCCTGTGCAATATCTAAGTCTCCATCAGTGTAGCTAATACCTTTCAACCCATCCCGGCGATTCCCTTAGACCCTGCCCCATACAACTTGCAAATCTACCCCTGCTGATTCCAGTGGCTTTTCCATACAGTCTTGTTTTGGCTCTTGCTGCAGACATTCCTAAAATCTCTCCAGTGTTCACAAACCCCCAACAGGCAACATCTGGCCTCATCATTACCCGTACCTCTTGAGCTAAGCAGCCCCAAGCCTGGAACTGGCAATAGCAGGCCTCATTTTTTGACTTATTCTATTCCAGGTACCTCTAAGCCCAGCACAAGTGGCAACCATCTGCAGATCTCTTTGTAGCTCATACCAAGTGGCCCTAGGCAGGGCACAGGTAGTGGTTGACCTTGGCCTGCACCAGAGATCCTTCCAAGAGTCCCCCAAACCAACAAAATCTGTGCTTAGCATTAGACTAAACCAGAGCACCACCAAATTGCCTCCACAAATGACTCACCCAAAAAACAGAGACTTGGCAGGCACCAAAGCCCTGCAAAAGCAAATCTTGTCCCAGTGGGTTGGTTCCTGCACAAGAGCTCCTACACTGTAGTCAGAGCCAGTCCTTACAACAAATCAGCTTGAAGGTCAATCCTTCCCATTGACATTCCAACAGTAATCAAGGTTAACTATAACAAGAGGACACATACAACCACATAAAGGATACAACTAAAACACTTGACTCAGGTGTCCAAAGAAACTGTGCCAGGGGTCCCCAAGGAAACCTTATCTATAAGGTCCCTCTACCAAAACCAGGAGACATAACAGGTCTATCAAATACAGAGAGACAAACACAAGGAGGCAGCCACAATGAGGAGGAAAAAAAAACTAAACATAATGGAGAAAAGCAATCTATCTGATGCAGAATTCAAAACACTGGTTATAAGGATGCTCAGGATCTTAATAAGAATGTAACAAAAAGACAGGAAACAGAAATGGAGATAGAAAACATGAAAAGAGGACAAGTCAGAAATGAAGAATTCAATAATTGAAACAAAGAATACATTAGTGGAAATTAATAGTAAATTAAATGAAGTGGAGTATCAAATCAGCAATTTGGAAGAGAAGGTAGAAGAAAACACCCAATCAGAACAGAAAAAGGAAGGAAAAAAATAAGAGGATCCAAAAAATTCAGGACAGTTTAAGGGGCCTCTGAAACAACATAAAGCATACCAGGGTTTGCACCATGCAGGTGGTAGAAGGAAGAGAGAGAGAGAGCTAGAAATTGAAAACCCTCAAGCTGGTGAAGGAAATAGACATATAAGCTCAGGAATCACAGAGACTCTCAAATAAGATGAACTGAAAGAGACCCACACCAAGATGCATCATTTAAAGTGCCAAAGGTTAAAGAGAGAGAACCTTAAAATCTGCTAGAGAAAAGTAGTTAGTTACTTACAAAGGAGCTGACAAATGATTGTCAGCTCATTTCTCAATAGAAACTCTGCATGTCACAAGGGATTGGCACCAAGTTATGCAAGTGACAAAAAAGCAAAGACCTACAATCATGATTACTCTACCCAACAAAGCTATCATTTAGAATCAAAGGACAGAGAATGGATTTCCCAGATAAGAAAAAGCTAAAGGAGTTCATCAACACCAAACCAGTATTACAAGTAATGTTAAAGAGTCTTCTGTAAGAAGAAAAAAGGATAAATATGAATAATAAAATGGCCATAATTAAATATCTCTCAGCAATTACTTTAAATGGAAAAGGATTTAATGCTTCAATCAAAACACATATGATGGCTAAATCGATAGCAAAACAAGACCCTTACACATGCTGTCTAAAAAGACTTTCTATAGATTGAAAGACACCACAGACTGAAAGTAAAGAAACAGAAAAAGATATTTCACAAAAATAGAAATGAAAAAAAAAAAAAACTTGGATAGCAATACTTAATACCAGACAAAATAGACTTTAAAACAAATGCTACAACAAAAGGTAAAGAAAGACCCAATAATTCCAGTTCTGGGTTTTTACCAAAAGAAATCCAAATAATAATTCATAAAGACATAGTCATCCATATGTATATTACAGTATTATTTACAATAGCCACACTATGGAAACATGTAAGTGTTCATCAATAGATGAATGGATAAAGAATAAGTAATGCATATATGCGATGGAACATAACTCAGCCATAAAATTGAATGAAATTTTGCCATCTGCAAAGACATAGATAAACTTCAAAGGTATTATGTTGTGTGAAAAGTAAGACAGAGAAAGACAAATACTGTATAATTTTACATACATGTGGAAAGTAAAAAAAACAAATGAATACACAGAACAGGAAAAGACTCATAAAGAACATTTTGATGGTTGCCATATGGGAGGGGTGTTAGAGTGATAGGCAAAAAGGTGAAGAGATTAAGGAGTACAAACTGGTAGTTACAAAAGAGTCATGGTGATGTAAAGTACAGCATAGGAAACATAGTCAGTAATATTTTAATAAGTTTATGTGGTGTCCTGTGGTTACTAGATTCATCAGGATGGTCACTGCAAGTTATACTAATTCTAATTACTGGGTTATACACTTGAAACTAATATAATATTGTATGTAACTATAAATGAAAAATAAAAAATATATTTTAATAGTGGCATATAGCTAAAGCAGTGCTTAGAAATATGTATGTTTATATACCTCTATCTAAATAAAATATATTTTGTAGTTTTTTACCTTAAAAGCTAAATATTTGCATATCAAACTAAAAAATAGGTAAATGGTGTGGGATATAAAAGTAAAAGCAAACATCAATGAAATGAAAAACATGAAATAGAGGTGATCAACAAATGCAAGAATTAGCTCTTTGACAAATGCAATAAAATGAATCGCAAGGGAGATTGATAAAGAAAAAGGAAGAAAACTAAAAAAATATTTAATCAAGAATGAAATATATTTTCATCTCTCTGATAGCTAGTGATACTGAGCATCTTTTCACGTGTCTCTGGATCCTCTGTATGTCCTTCTTGGAGAAGTGTCTGTTCAAGTCCTTTGCCCATTTTTTAATTGGGCTGCTTGTCTTCTTAGAGTGGAGTCATGTGAGTTCTTTATATATTTTGGAGATTAAACCCTTGTCTGAGGTATCATTGGCAAATATGTTTTCCCATACAGTTGGTTCTCTTTCTATTTTAATATTGTTTTCTTTAGCCATGCAGAAGCTTTTTATTTTGATGAGATCCCATTTGTTTATTCTTTCCTTTATGTCCCTTGCTCTAGGGGACATATCAGTGAAAATGTTGCTGCGTGAAATATCTGAGATTTTCCTGCCCATGCTCTCCTCTAGAACTTTAATGATATCACAGCTTATACTTAAATCTTTTATCCACCTTGAATTTATTTTTGCATATGGTCTAAGTTGGTGCTCGAGTTTCATTTTTTTGCACATAGCTGTCCAGTTCTGTACTTGAACAACAATTAAAATTAAAAAAAAAAAGATGCACTAAATCTGGCTAAATCCATACACCTTTAAAAAAAAGGATGAAATATAGATTCTACAGAATTTAAAAGAATATTAAGGAAATGCTTTAAATAACTTTACATGAATGAATTTAAATATATATATTCTATGAAAAATAACTTACCACAATTAACACAAAAATAAATTGAAAATTAAAGTGTCTCTAAACAAATTATCAAAAAGCCTCACAAATAAATATGTAGGGCATAGCTGATTTTATGAGTCCTATAAACTGTGTAAGTAAAGAATTATAACAATTGTATACAGATCTCTTTCAAATCAGAGGATGAGGAAAAACTTCACAATTAATTTTAGGAGAGAAGAATAACAGCAATATCAAAAACCTGACAAAGATATTACAAGGAGATTATATACAATCCAGTACCCTAATGAACACAGACAGAAAAATTCTTGAAAAATATTTGCAAATTGATTGTAGCATTATATGGAAAGAATACTAATATATTCTATCCAAGTGAAGATTACCTCAAGAATTCATGGTTCAACATTCAAAACCCAATCAAGGTATATTAGCTTCTAATAAAGACATTTAATAAAGAAAAAAAGATACACTCATCTTGATAGATTCATAACAAAAACTCTCACTGGACTATGAATAGAAGGTAAGTTCTTCATTAAATTGAAAAGCATCTTAAGGTTAAATATTGAATATCATGTTATTGAATCTCCCAAATGAAGAAAAGAAATCTGCTCTTGCTTTCTCTCTTCAGTATTGTTAAGTGTCCTAATCAGTGCAATAAGGGATCAGAAAGAAATAGTGGACATAAAGATTTAAAAGGAAGAAGAAAATGTCCTTTATTCCCAGATGACACACTGACTTACACAGACAATCCAGAGGAGTTTACAAAAGTACTGCTAGAATAAGTAAATTTGGCAAGACCACACTTCTTTTCATTAAAATTAATTGTATTTTATATATTGCTAGATCTGAGAAAAAATCTAAAATCTATAATAAATAAATAGAGATAAATTTAGCAAAAGATATGTAAAACCTCTACATGGGAAATTATAAGAGAATGCTAGAAAAAAATAAAGATGACCTGAAGAAATTATAGATATAGCATGTTTATCAAGTAAGCAACTTAGTGTTGCTAAGATTTCAATATCTAAAAAAGGATAAATGCCTTTCAAGTTAAAATTTATGTATGCACTCTTATAATAATTGATTAGTTAGGACTAAAATGTACATGGACATTTAAAATAGGCAAATGGAATTTTGAGTAAAATTTTTAAATATAACACTGCAAGATTTCAAGTGTTCATATTTTTTACTATGAAGTTACAGTAATCAAAACAGTGTGTTAGTTCTTGGAATAAAGGTGGAAAGAAAATCAATGAAAAAAATAGAAGGTATAGGCATACATGCAAGGTCCATTGCTTTTTAAAAACAACAACAACTGTAATTTCTTTTTTTATTGTTGTTCAAGTACAGTTGTCTCCATTTTCTCCCCACCACTCTCTCCTGCCCCACCCAACCCCACTTCCCATCCTCAATCCTACTCCCCTTTGGCCTTGTCCATGTGTCCTTTAAATATGTTCCCTTAATTTTCCTTCCCCTGATTTCCCCCATAATCTGTCTCCCCATTCCCTTCTGGTTACTGTCAGTTTGTTCTTTATTTCAATCTTTTTTTGTTATATTTTGCTTGCTTGTTTGTTTTGTTGATTAGGTTCCAGGTATAGGTAAAATCATATGGCATTTGTCTTTCTCTGACTGGCTTATTGCACTTAGCATAATACTCTCCAATTCCATATAATTAGCAAAATGAAAAGGGATCCAACTGTATGTAAAGTATATTTGCAAGTGATATATCAGTTGCTTTTTGACAATGAAACCAACCTAATTGAATAGAGAAGGAAGCACATTTTTTAAAAGTAGTTTTAGATCTGCTGGATATCTACAAGGAAAAAAAATAGCCTAAACACCTACATTAAATTTTACATGAAAAATTATATAAGATAAAATATAGACTATGTACAAGGTAAAACATGAAAGCTTCAAAGAGAAAACAGAGAAATGTGTCTAAACAACTTTGGAGTAAGAAAAGATACCTTGCAGAGAACCAAACACAATGAGAAATAAAACACAGATGCACATACAAACATACATACACTAAGCACATGACACTCATTATAATTAGAATTTCCACTCATCAAAACACACCTTTTTAAAAAAAAGGCCACAGAGAAAACTTTTATAATACATGCATTTGATAAAGGATATCAATAATATAAATGGCTCACATTAAACAATAATAAAATACAATATTTTTCTAAATAAAATGTTTATTGACAGTACAAAGTTATTTCAGGTTTTGTTATCACAATTCGCTCATTTCTTTTTAAGAATCAACCTTGTATTTCTTATATAAAGCACCTAATCACTTTCCTTAATAAAATATTTATCAACTACCATTTATACTCAATATTATTTTGTATTAGCTTCAGATGTGCAGCATTCTGGTTAAACAATTATACTTTACAATGTGTTCTCCATGATTTTTCCAGTATTTTATGGGCACAATACATAGTTATTACAGTATTATTGACTATATTTCTTATGCTGTACTTTACAGCCCCATGGCTATTTTGTAACTGCCAATCTGTACTTCTCAAACTCTTCACCTTTTTCACTCAGTCCTCTAATTCCTTCCCCTCCATCAATATTCAGTCTTTTCCCTGCATCTATGGGTCTGGTTCTGTTCTTTAGAATCATATGGTATTTGTTTTTTTCTCTGACTTATTTCAGTCATATGATACCCTCTATGTCCATCCATACTGTCATAAATGGTAATATTTTGTGTTTTTATGACCATTTATTAGTCAGTTTTCATCTTTTTCTTTCTTCTTAAAGAAAATCATTTAACATATCTTGTAATACTGGTTTGGTGAAGATGAACTCCTTTAGCTTCTTATGGCCTGAAAAGCTCCTTATCTGTAATTCTATTCTAAATAATATCTTTCTTTGGTAGAGTAATCTTGGCTATAGGTCCTTGCTTTTCATGAGTTTGAATATCTCTTTCCAATCCCTCCTAGCTTGCAAGTTTCTTTTGAGAAATTAGTTGACAGTTTTATGGGAGCTTGCTTGTAGGTTACTAACTGCTTTTCTATTGCTGCTTTTAAGAATCTCTCTTTGTCTTTAACCTTTGGCATTTTAAATGATGTGTCTTGGCATGGGCCTCTTTGCATTCATCTTGTTTGGGACTCTTTGCTTCCCAACCTCACATGTTTATTTCCTTCACCAGTGTAGGAAAGTTTTTTTGTCATTATTTCCTCAAATAGATTTTCAATGTCTTGCTCTCTTTTTACTCCTTCTGGTACCTCTATCATGCAAATGTTGGTATCCTTGAAGTTGTTCAAGGTATCCTCATTTCTTTGGATTTTCTTATTGTTTTGCTCTTTTGATTGGTTGCTTTTGTCTATCTTCTCTTCAATTTGCTGATTTGATCCTCTGCTTCATCTAATCTACCATTGATTTTCATTAAAATATTTTTCATTTCAGTTATGACTTTTTATGTTTATATCTCCATTTATACATTTCTTATATCTTTGTTGAAGTTTTCACTGAGATTATTGAGCATCATTATAACCATTGTGATGAATTCTGTATCAGGTCAATTGCTTTTCTTCATTATATTTAGTTATTCTGGAGTTTTGTTCTGTTCTTTTTTTCAGTTTCCTTGTCTCCATTTAAAACACAATCACTGGGTTTCTGGGCATGGTAGTAAACTGGGTTAGATTTCTCTTTCCTAGAATGTGGAAGTACTCATTACCAAATCATAAACTTCAATATCTTTGTTTTATTTTAAACATTAGAATTCATTAATTATACAATGATTGATAGCAACACCTACTAGGAGCATAAGAGTGGAAATTGATGGCATGTACCTTACATACAGATGCATATAGTTCATTTTGGAACTATGACCTCAAAAAAAATTACACAATATACTCTCTGAACATTTTATTATGATATACCAACAAAGCCTTAATTTTATTATGTATACCAACAGAGTACTGGCATCAGATCTATATAACCCAAAAGATGTGAGCATTGAATGAAATAAAGAATGTCAAATATCTTTCTATATAATGAAATTAATATTAATACAATAAGGAAGGAGAAGAAAATGCTGTTTGCTATCCAGAATTTAGGATTTCATTGTTGCCTTTCTAAAACCCTTACCTCTAGAATATTGACATTTATATTATATGGCTACTCAGAGAAGAAACCTGAGATAATTCAGATAGTTCAGACTAGTCTCATTCTGATTTGCAATCATTTACCACTACACTTAGTCTTGCTTCTGTGAATCCTGCTGGGTCCAGTCTTGCCTTGGCCAAATAAAATAAGTTCAATGATCAGTAAGGAAACAGACAACTGAATTGGAGCTGATCTAAGAGAAATTTTTACACTAGAATCAATGTACATCACACTCCATTGGCTGGTGATTGGTTATGACAGGTAATGAGAAAGAAATGCCAGACTTTTCAGTAAGAAGCAAAAAGTGTATAAACCACACAATGCACAGATGGTGATGAAATGAGCCTTTCAATGTGCTAAAATACTGAGTAATTCTGACAGTACTGAGAAGAATGAGCTACTCATCACTCATTTTTATGTGTGACACTCAACATGCATATACCTATTTAAAATGGATATAATTAACAGTGTATTATTTTCCTTTCTTGTTAATTAGAATGACATATTATAAATTATAGTGGATGGAAAGTGTGCTGATTAAAAATTATCCCAGTAAAACTGTGTATAAAACATTTTAATAAAAACATACAAATCATCAAATTATATTTTGGGTTATTAATTTAAATTTGATAATTAAGTGACACTCAGTTTATGAAATTTTTATCAAGTTAGATAAGGCTTTCTTTTTCCTATGATTATAATAATTATGTTTTTCTAAATGCTTTACAAAAGAAATATAAACTTATAACAGTCCAGAAAATGGGTCAAATGACTGATAATCAAAATGTATATCAAAAATCTTTGACTATTAATTTAATGATGTGAAAATTAAATGCAGTTTAAGAATTTGGGTGATACTAATGTACTACTATAATTTCACTCATTGTAGAATAAAAAAGAAAATGCACTATTGGTCCTTGTATTTTATTAGTGTGTCATAACTTTTCTTTATTTATGTTAAAAAACAATTGTGTAACTCAGAGAACCACAAAAGTCACTTCAAATGATAATAAACTAAAAATTTTCCTCATAGATATTGGCTGAAATGCCAGACACACTTCTGTGCATGAAGACATAAAATATTTGGTAACAGTAAACAAAGAAATTAAACGTGTCCTTTTAAAATTGAGATGTAAATAACATATAATACGACATGTTATATATTTACTATAACATTATGTTAGTTTCAGATGTACAACACATTGATTTGAAATATGTAGGTAATTGAAATGACCACGACAAGTCTAGGTAATCTCCATCACTGTACGTAGTTAAATTCTTTCTTGTGATGAGAAATTTTAAGATCTACTTCTTAGCAACTTTTAAATACACAGTACAGTATTAACTACAGTTATTTATTTTGACTACCTTCACCCACTTCACCATGAGTAAAAGCAACCAAAGTACTTTTTGCTGACATTGAATTTTAGAGTTACTCAAAATATCTTCCTCAAATTAAGTAAATATTTAAAAGTCTGTGGATGTTCTTGTTTTTGTGACTTGGTTTACTAGTTATGTATGGAAGTACTCAAAAAAACTATAAAGTATAGAAATAAAATTGGATCTATTTTCAACATAATAGGTTCTTTAATAAGAACTTCCTCAATTATAATAAGGACAGTCCGTGATGAAATCTAAAACATATTAGAGAATAAAACTAATAATTTAAAGACATGTCACAACAGTAAGACAGAAGCCAAATGGAATCCAAGACACACAAATTTAATTGTTAACTTAATATATCTATTTCTGAAGTATTTATGGACTTGCCCTTAAAAGATATATAACAAATAACATTATAATGTTGATATTATTGTGAAAAATGGTGCCATAAGTTGTTTTATTCTTATTATATTTTTTTCTCAAAAACCCCTATATTTTCTCCTTTTTATCACAACCTTGAGTCTGCATTATCTCTCACATATACTAGTGCAAAAATTTTAAAATAATATATTTTAAAATACTTAATATTTAATCATAATCCTATAATACCAATATCCATATCTCCAAATACAAATATATAAATGTAGTATATATAAAATACTATTTAACTTTTATATCAGAAAAGATTTTTTCAATACATATGTTGTTTTAAAATAGATTCTAATGGCATTCTGTAGTTGGAAAACACATTAAGTCCTCTACTTTGTCTCTCCTAATATTCACTGAACAGTGTAAATTCACTTAATACTATTGAACTATATCGTTAAAAATAGTTAAGATGGTAAATTTTATGTTATGTATTTTACCATTATAAAAAAATGAGGGGAAGTCATGATGTAATTCTTATTTCTATGCAAAATTCATTATTGCCAACATATTGACCATCTACAATAATACATAATACATATAATTAGCAGGCTTGTAGAGTTGTTCCCAACTGCTCTGAGTGTTGGCTTCCAACTAATCACAGGTACCACCTTTTTTGGAAAAATTCTCTTGGCTACACAGTGGCTTTTCAGTTGCTTAACTGGGAAGTTATCCGTCCAGCCACTGTCAATAACACACAGCCAATGACTTTCTTCCATGGAGATACTGAAAGCTGGCAGTCTTGGTTTAATTAGTGCTGCAGATGCCCCCACCTGATCTTGCTGAAGGGCGTATTTAGCTAAAAACAACACTCCTGCTTGGCTTTTCGGTGTGGTTTATATTTCTACCTTCACCTTCTTTATTCTGAATGCTCTACTAAACAAGTGACTTGCCCAGATATAATTTCTGGTTGTCAGAAATCAAACTTAAACAGTAGCTAGAGTAGCATTTATGTAAGTTATCCAATTAAAAAAACACTCAAACCTCAGGATCATAATTGAAAAAAACATACAAGACTTCTCTATAATTCAACTCCTCTAATTTTCTTCATAAACATGATTTTAAAGTTCGAATTTAATAATGTGCCCAATGCTTTAGAAGTACCTGTTGCAAGTTCATGTATCAAATTTTTAACTTTGGGAATTTTGCCTAAAATATTGCAGGTCTGGTAAAACAGATTGAAACCATTCATAAAATCTGGCCAATTACAGAAGACAAGTCCAGACAGATGGTAGAGAAGACAGTCATGGACACAATGTTAAAATGTATTAATTTTATTATAAGTAGGTTGGCTGAAAAAGTAAATGAAACTGAAAGAGCCTTTGGTCATATGGGAACATCAGGCAGGACATCTCACAACAGTGAATGGTGTATGACTGAAAGATTGTTACGTAGTTATTTCCGATAACTGTTGCCAGAAAGTATTAAACAGAATACATTATTACTGTTTAAGCTCATGAAATAGTGCATGGGCTACAGAATTTTGTAAAGCATTCAACAACAACAACAAAATTAATGAAAAAGTACCTTATATTCTGTTAAGCCAGCTCTTATAGCAGGAAAATATGAAAGAGATACTAATGAGAAAACCAGCAGCTGTCAGACTTGGGAATGAATTAGCACGTGAGGAAAAAAAACAGTTAATACTACTATTAGAGAATTGAAATTGTTATTTCATGGTCTGGAACCACCAACATAAAAGAGAGGTGAGAATGAAACACAACATAGTCAATATTCGTACAGAGTTCATACTGACAGTTATAAAATCTCTGATGTATGAATTTAAAAAAATACTGTTTATCAGTGTGAAACAACTTTGAAATTTTCCTAATTCAATGTTAATTTATGAAAACAATTTAAATAATTAACTTACTCTGAGAATTCCATTGGGAGAAAAGTTTATTAAAATCGAGTTCTCTGAATTTATTAATGGAATTTGAATTCATCATGTTAAATGATCTGCCAATGACATGTTGGATCTCATAAAGCATTTAGAATTACTTAACAAGTATTCAAAATTAACTAAAACAGTTACTGTAATTTTAAAAAGATATGCACAAATGTTAAAATCTTAAACAAAGGAGAACAAATCAAGTAATAAATCATTGAAAATGTCTCTGATAAATTTAGGCTGTGATTACTTTGATAAATCATCTGGAAAAGGGATTTATTTATTTTGCTAATCTGTGTAAAAACTAATAGCCATGTGGTTTTGAAAGGTGTATAGTTCTTAAACTGATTTTTTTTTAGTATCATATTTTGTACTTGACTTTGGGCAAATCACACAATCTCTTTTCTCAATGATAAAACAGGAAATTATTACCTGTCATATTCTCTCTCATAAGGCTCTTATAAGAATAAATGTTTAATGCACTATAAATATTAAGGGTTTAATTGGCTCTGTTAGGAATCCACAAATTTTAGGGTCAGACTCAATAAACATATGATTCTCAGTGATAGATTAATTGTATCATATACCTTGGAGAAGAACCTGATGCCATAAAATCAATTTCTCCATGTCTCTTCCAAAACTCAAGTTGAAAAACAAATGGACAAGATAATGGATAAGTTTAGTCTTTATGTTCCTCTCCATTTTACTAGCCTTTATATCCTGGAGAATAGTAGTTATTTGGAACATGAAAAAGAATGGTTTATCTCTCATCATCTTTCCAAGTTCCAGTACATTCACGTTAGAAACCATATGGCACTAATATCCTGGCCAAAGAGAGAGAGAGAGACAGAGAGAGAGAGAGAGGACAAAAAAGACATTGAAAAGAAAAAGAAAATCTGTCACCTAAGCTATTGTAAGAAGAATGTAAAACTCCATGAGGGTAGCGATATTTAAATACAGGGCCCAGCAAAAGCAATGCCTGCTTACTAAGTATGGGTAGTAGGGTAATAATATGAGTATAATAATTTATAGTTTTAATTTGAATGTGTCATCTAAAATGTCATATGGTGTGCTTGAGTGTAATATTACTATGTCAGAGTATTACATGCTTATGATTTTGTACTAAAAGATTTCGTCAAGAAAAAAAAGTGGGGAGAGCATTATTTGTGCCAACCATGTATTTTGCTCATTTCTATAATCACAAGAATATAAAAATATTGACATACAATAAGTATAAAAAGTATATTTGTAATATAGTAGGATATAAAAAGAATATTTGTTTCATAAATAAATCACTTGCTGGTTATTATATTTCAGAATAATCTAGAATAGAAACTACAGAGACAGAAAGTACATTAGAATTACAGGAGTTAAGAGGAGGAGGGAATGAGAAGTTATCACTTAATTGGTACAGAGTTTTGGTTTGTTGTCCTGAAAAGTCTGGAAATAAATAGCAGTGATAGTTGTACAACACTGTGAATGTGATTAATGGAATTATAAATATAAAACTGACTAAAACAGCAAATTTTGACATATTTTACTGCAATAAAATATTTTCAAAATTATAACTCTAATCCAGAAAAAAATCCACTTTGAAATAAGCAGATGATATTACTCAACAAACCCAAGGAAAAAATAAAAGCATTTATGATCCTAAAATATCTGTACCTTAAAAACAATAATAGCAATATATGTTTTTCAACTAAATTTTCAAATGTAAAATAAATAAACCTTTAGGGGAGAATTGAATTTTGATAAATATATTCATCCACGAAATCACCATCCCAACCAAAATATAGAACACTATACCATCACCACAGAAATGTCTTTCCTTCAAGGGCGTGCTGAAGGCAGTTTATAAAAACTTTCAAGTAAAGGTTGATAAATTTTTGATATTTTTAGTTAATTACTAAACATTAAAAATATGTGAACTAACAAATAACAGGTTATATTTAAAACAGAATTAATCTATCATTAAAATCAGATCTTAAATATTTTACTGCATTTTATAATTGTCTTGTGCTATTGAGATTATATGTCCATCACTTTTGTATTGTAGAATACTATATTTGTGTTACTATAAATCCTAATTCTGTGTTCAATAACTTTCTAATGATAACTCAAAATAGACAGGTTCAGTATTTACAAAATGAAAATCACACTTTAAAAATTAGAACTGTTTCCCTTACAGAAAAGTTTTTAAACATATACCTGCACATCATTACTCAACTATCCAGCCACTGACAAACTGCCCCTCTCCAATTTTCCCAAGTTCCCATTTCTAAACCACAGCTTAATTGGGCCCATTCTTGAACTTCACATTCATGTAATTATAAATGATATTCTACTTTTCACCTGGCTTCTTATGTTCAACATATTTTTGAATTTTTCTATATTTCTGTATATGTCAGTAATCTATTCTTTTTTAATTGCTGGGAAGTGTCCTGAATATACTGAGCACAGTTTATCCAGGCTCCTTAAGACAATATTTGAGTTATTTGTAATTTTGTGTTATTTTGAATTAAGCAGTTACAGACATTCTTATGCAGTATTTGGTGGATATACTCATTTTCTTAATTCTATGAAGTAAATATTTAGAAGTAGAATTGATAGATAATGAATAGGTGTATGTTTAACTTTTTAAGAAACTAAGAAACTGCCAGTTTTGCCAACAGTGTGTACCATTTCACCTTCTTACCAGCAATGGTTAAGAGATCCAATAGCTCTATTTCTTCACTAACATTTAGTGTTATCAATCTTTCAAGATTTAGTGATTCTATAGGATTTGAAGCAATCTCACTGTGGTTTTAATTTGATAATTAACGAGGTTGAATGTGTTCCATTGAGCTTATTAAACATCTGTTTATCTTCACTTGTGAAATGTCTTTTCAGGTCTCTTGACCAATTATTTTTAAAATAAGTTGGTCCTCACAGTCACTTGGCCTGGGGGGTCAATCCCTCCCAGTGACTGCCAACAGCAAACAAGGCTCAACTAGAATAGCACAGTGTACATAGCCCACAGAGGGGCACACCTGGAAGGCCCTGCCCAGGTGACTGGGGAGACTGTACCACTGGGCCCTACAGGACCCCTGCTATAGAAGACCACTCTACCAAGTCCAGGAAATGTAGCAGCTCCATATAATATCTAAAAAACAAATGGGAGGTTCCCCAAAGAAAAAGACAAAGAAACAGTTTCAAAAAACAAACAAACAAACAAACAAAAAAAAAAACAGGAGAAATCTACAGAACAAGAACTAGATCAAATAGGGGCAAGCAAACTACCAGATATAGAGTTCAAAGCAATGTTATAAGGATGCTCGAGGAAATTAGTGAGAACTTTAACATCATGGAAAAAGACATCAAGATTACTGTATTCAGCAAAGCTCTCATTTAGAATAGAAGGGCAGATAAAGTGCTTCCCAGATAAGGTCAAGTTAAAGGAGTTCATTATTGCAAAGCCTTTATTATATGAAATGTTAAAGAAACTTACTTATCTAAGAAAAAGAAGATAAAAATATGAACAGTAAAATGACAATAAACTCACAACTATCGAAAACCAAACCTAAAAAGTACAAAAACAAAAATGAACTAAGCAAAAACTAGAACAGGAACAGAATCACAGAAATGGAGATCACATGGAGGGTTATCATCAGGGATAGGGAGGGAGAGAATGAGGGAAAAGGTACAGGAGCAAAAAAGTAGCATAAATGGCAGGTAGAAAATAGACAAGAGGAGGTTAAGAATAGTACAGGAAATGTAGAAGCCCAAGAACTTATATGTATGACCCATGGACATAAACTAAGGGTGAGGGGAATACGAATGGGAGAGTCTGTGCAGAGAAGAGGAGAATAAAGGGAAAATGGGACAACTGTAATAGCATAATCAATAAAATATATTTAAAAAACAGAAAGAAGACATCAAAATCATAAAAAAGAACATGTAAGAAATGAAGGATACACTAAGTGAAACAAAGAATAAAGTATAGGAAATCAATAGTAGAGTATATGAAGCAGGGCATCATATCAGCCATTTGGAATATAAGAAAGCAGAAAACACCCAATCAGAACAGCAAAAAGAAAAAAAAATGAGGCTAGTGTGAGGAGCCTCTGGGACAACTTCGAGTGTACTTTCACATTATAGGGGTGCCGGAAGGAGAAAACAGAGAGCAGGAAATTGACAACCTATTTGAAAAAATAAGGATGAAAAACTTCCCTAACTTGGTGAAGGAAATAGACATATAAATCCAGAAACTGTAGAGAGTTTCAAACAAGATAAACACAGAGAGGCCACATCAAGACACATCATAACTAGAATGTCAAAGGTTAAAACAAAGAGAGAATAAAAGCACAGATAAAGAGCTTACAGACAAGAAAACATTAACAGGACTTCTTTAAGAATAAGAAGAATGAGGCAAGATCAGACATGTAAATATGACGTAGAAATGACTGCATATCTACCAACAATTACTTTAAATGAAAATTGATTAAATTCCCCAATCAAAAGATAAGTTATGGTTGAAAGGATAAGAAAAAAATTCTGTCTACTATAGACTTTCTTCAGATTGAGAGACACAGACTGAAAGTAAAGGTTTGGAAAAAGTTATTTTATGAAAATAGAAATTAAAAAAATAACCTTGGGTTGCAATACTTATACTGGACAAAGTAGACTTTAAAACAAAGGCTATAACAAGAAACAAGGGAAGACCCAATAATTTCACATTTTGGGTCTTCCAAAGACCTTCAAAATACTAATTTGGAAGGACATATACATCCATATGTTTATTGCAGCATTATTTACAACTGCTAAGATATGGAAGCAACCCACTTGCCCATCAATAGACTAGTGGGTGAAAGTTGTGGCCCATATACACAATGAAATATTAATCAGTCATTAAAAAAGAGTGGGATCTTACCATTTGCAAAAGTATAGATGGATCTATACAGGGTATGATATTAAGTGAAATAACTCAATAAAGACAAATACCATATGATTGTACTTAACTGTAAAATCTAAAATCACAAAATAAGCAAACAACAAAATAGAAGCAAACACATACATACAGAGAATATTTTGATTGTTGAAAGATGGAAAGGAGAGTGTTTGAGGTAATAGGTGAAAAGGGGGAAGAGATCAAGAAGTACAAACTGAGAGAGAATAGTCGTGGAAATGTATGTAAAGTACAGCATAGAAAATATGGTCATTAATATTGTAATAACTATGTTTGGTGTCAGATAGGTACTAGATTTATTGAGGTGATTACTTCATAAGTTATATGTGCCTAATCACTATTTTGTGCATCTGAAACTAATATAATATTGTATGACAACTAATTAAAACTAAAAATGTATTTGAAGTTAAAATAAAATAAAATGAAGTCTGACTTTAAAACATCAGTATATACACACACGTGTGCATGTATGTTACACACACAACACATATAACATATTAATATAATTTATAATTTATATTTTTTATATTTTGCACAATTGAAGATATAACTTTATATGTAAAATTAAAACTATAAGAGTATTTGCAATGATTGTTTAAAACATTTACACAGGATTTTTAGGAAATAGTGTTTCTTCACTGTTAATGTTTAAATTGCTGGTGCATAATAAAAAATAGATTAGTTTTTTTTCTTTTATTGCAGCTTTTGAGTTCTCTACAGAAAAGGGGTTCCACTTATCTCATGTTACCAAATTGCTCACTCCCATTACAGCTGGTTCTACCCAGAGGGAAGGTTTTCTTTTCTTAATTCTCAAAAGATTGCTAGGCCAATTCATATTTCCAAAGGAGCTACATCAATATAGAGGGGCCACTGTTTGTTGTTGTTTCAAGTGCATGAACTTATCTTATGAATTAGAGATGACTTGGAATTCTAGGCAGGGAGAGTAGAAGGACCAAGGCATTTCAGCATAAAAGATGATGACCCAGTCTGAGAACTAATATTAGAGTGAAGTAATGAGTGGTGAGTGAAAATAGAGAAGGAGGTCATGTCAGAATGTCAAAAGCTTGGAGTACGAACCAATGCTAATGTTAGGAGTTTGACATTAACTATATTTTCTTTGGAGGATTAATTGAATACTTTTATACAGTGGTGATTGAGATTTTGAATTAGAAATGTCTTTGCTCATATTGTGGAGGACTATAGGGAACCTATTTGCATGGCATGGCAAATGTAGCCCAGCCTCTGTTACAGAAAACTGGTGGGGAGCAAGTCAGCACACAGGACCCATGCCCACAGATAGGTTCTCCCATGGGGAATCAGGCCTGCATTGTACCTAGCATACTTCGAAGCTTGCTTTTTGCTAAAACTCTCTCACCCTGAATTGAGAAAACAAATGTTTACTGCATATCTTTAAAGTAACTTCCTAAAATCTATGCTAAACCTCCCAAAGATGGAGTATAACAAGTTCAACCACTTTTTCTTTGCATTTGAAAATATCCTTTTTCTTTGTAGTAATTAGCAACTTCTCCTTTGTTATCTGTAAAAGGTAACCATCTAAAGTGAACATGTGCATAGTAAATGAGGACCATTCTCAATGTAATGTACTCATAAAAGCAATAAAAGCCTGTCCAGGCAGGGGTCGGGGCCCTCTCTTGCTCAGAGTGGCCATGACTTTTTCCCCACAAGACTTCTGCAGTCCATGTGAATTTGTTCGTTACATCCACAACAGACGGACCCTGCAGACTGGTGTCCGTATCAGAGGAAAGAACAACAGGGAGTAAGGATGCAAGCAGATGAGCATTAGAAATGTTTTGAAATACTAAAGAAACCACGATGGCCCTAAACTAGGACAGTGCTACTAGTAAGCGTCCACCTTTGGTGGCTGCAGGGCCAGTGCAGCAGCAGCTATGAGAAATGTCTGAACTCAAAATACCTCTGATGAGATCTCTGAATCCTAGGAGTCTCGTACAGCTGCATCACATAGGGGCTTTTGTTTCTCCCATAATTCACATGAAACTGAACCATGAGATATTATGAGTATGTCGTATGACTTCATTACCATTTCCAATGGAGGCAGAATTAAAAAAAAAACTTTATTTTTTTTAAATTTAAGGTAAAAAGCTATACTCTCCTAAGTAGGTATTATCAAATTATTACATACGATCTCTCCATATTGCCATTATTTATCACCCTGATAGTCACTACCCCACATTTCCTTAAGGTTTAGCCCTCATATTGCCCTTTCTCACCACGACTGTCATTATCCTTGATGACGCCTTGCATCTGAATGATGCATCTTACTGACTTGCTTGTTTTAAATAACTTTGTCTTTAAGTCCATAACCTTGGCTACCACACCTGTGTTGTCAAATTTGTCATTATCAAAAAAGTACCATTTCTATAAATCTCAATTTCAAGCACCCCACTATCTGATCACTGCCTATAATTTCAGCTTAGTATGTTTTAAGCCCATACTTCAACAGTTGCTCAAACCTGCTAGTACTTCCTATTAATTGGTGTTCTACATTTTCATATCTATTATTCTCTTCATGCTGTCATTTTCATTTTACCCAACTGATCAGGTTACATCATTAAAACCATTTCATTGCATGTCTTAATTCCCTTGTCTTCTCTTCCATTATCATTTTTCCAGAAATAACCCAAGGTATGTTTAAGTATATAATTTGCTTAGGTCATGTTTACATCCAAGCAACTGAAAATGATTGGAGAAAAATAAGTAAAAAACATGCAAATTGACCTCACTTAAAATGTGTTATCACAAACCTCAAGTGAGTCTTCCTCAGTTCTTGGCAGTTCTACAGCATTTCCCAAGGCAATTCACTCTCTTACTCTCTGAGATGACTGTTTCACACCTACTCTTCACTCTATTCTTAGTTTACTTCTAGTTTGAGAACTGTAAATGATCTGAACAGAACTTATTCTCAACAACCAGAATTGCTATCCTACCTTTTTCTGTATCCAAATATTCTCCATTTCATCTTATGTGATGAATGAATTGACTCTACCAGAACGTGAAGCCCATTGAATTTGAGCTACAAATGAACTTGTAATTTCTCAGCTCTTGAAATTGAGGGTTGTTTGTTTCTGCAACAAAACTCATTTTTGTTTAATTATCACAAATTTAGCAACTGTATTCAATATACATTAATTATCTCATTATTTCTGTGCCTCAGGAGGGGTCCAGGCATGGCTTATCACCATTCTCTTCTCAGTGTCTGCCAAAGACTATAATTGTTTTTCTTTTTTTTCAGGCTATACTCTCATTTGGAGGCTTGACAGAGGAAGAATCTATCTTCAAGCTTCTTTGGGCTCTTGGCAGAATTTGTGTCCTCGCAGCTGCATTTCTAAATACCCTGGCTTTTTGCAGGCTATAGCCTGAAGGCCTCCCATAGCTCCTAGAGGATGCACACAGTTCCCTGTAAGATTGACTTCTCCATCAAACCTGCGAGTTCACCAAACCTACAAGGAGAGTCTCTGACTTCTTTTAAGAACTTTCACCTGATCAAGTCCTTCTTTTAGGGGATTCACCTGACTAACTCAGGCCATGTAGGTCTCTCCTTCTCTTTATTAATTCAAAATAAACTTAATGACATCTGCAAAACCCCTCCAGTTTTTTTCCTTTTCTATTGGCTGATACAGTAAGTCCACATTCAAGAAGAGGCATTATACACAACATAGACATTAGATTACAGGAATTGTGGAGACTATCTTAGAATTCTGCTTACCATAATCACTTAAATTTAAAATTATAAGTATAAAGTAAAATTCAGTAGAGAAATATAATGTTGTTAGCATTTATAAGACTATAATTTCTATATTTTGGTAACAGATTGGATTAGAGCAATATCAGTGAAGCCCAGAAAAAAAGGCGACCAAGTTAAATGTTTTTTATTAGTAAGCTCAGTAGAAATAATTTTAAAATATGGTACAAAATAAATAAATGTAAAAGATAATTTTGGGTTTCTGATTTAAAATTTTGGTAGATAATGGTTTTATTTACTAAGTTGGAAGTAACAGAAAGAGGCAAGATTTGGGTGTTATTTTACAGCCAGTTTTGAATACTGAGTCTGAGATGCTTTTGAGAATTTTCAAGCAGACAGCCTAGGAAGTATTAATTTAATAGGTACTTGAAGCTTACAGATGAGGTCTGAAGTAGAGATATAAATTTGGTGGTTTTCAGTGTAGAGTTATAAGCATGAAGAAGATTGTATAAGTATAGAGAGAAGAGGAATGGCCTGTAACAGAACCTTTAGAAAGTTAGTATTTCAGGGTGAAGCAAAAAGGGATAAATCCACAAACGACTGCAAATGAGACGATACAGATGTGCAAGAAGTATAAGAGCATTGAATTGTAATACAGGGATGACTTCAAGATGGAAGAAAGTATCAACAATACTGGGTACTGCTTAGGGATGGGGGAAATGAAGAGTGACAAAGGTTTGTTAGCTCTATTGATTCAGATATCTTTGATAATTTGGCAGATAAATGTTGGTCAAATTATGAGGCTAGAAGACAGATTGACATATGCGGTAAGGAAATAAGTCAGAGACAAATTAGTTATGACAGTAAACAGAGCATAGAGCAGAAGCTTGAGCGATTTGATATTCCAGTGAGAGCTTTTTCATTCTTTTTCTTTTCTTTTTTTGGTTAAAAGAAAGACTTGGAATTGATAACCTAGGGTCTTAGTGGCTTGATACTCAGAGAGTTTGCAATTATTTTGGATTATGGCAAGCCAATAAAGTTGTTCAGGGTCACCAAAGTTCAGCAAGTATTGTAGACTAGGCAGATAGCCAAAATAGTTAATCTTGTGTAAGCAGAAATAAGCGTTTTCACAGTAAAGTAATAGACTAGCAATTGCAGCATGAAGGAGGCCTCTAAGTGACCTGCTGTTACAAAGGTTGCCTCTTTAGGCTTTCCATTAATGAATGACTTTAGAGGATTTTCCAGGGTTTCTGTTCTCACAAAAAGCTGTCCTTTTCAGGAGCTATAACTAACATGTAATTCAATCAACTATGTACTACATACCAGGCTACATATATAAAGGACTTATTATAATTCTTATTTTTTAAAATTTTATTTTAATTGTTGTTCTTATACAGTTTTCTGTCTTCTAATCCCATCCCATCCCACTGCCCCAGCCCTCCCCAGCTCCCTCCCATTTCCACCCGCTCCCTAGCTTTTGTCCATATGTCTTTCATACTTGTTGCTCTAAACGCTTCCCCTTTTCCCTGGATATTCCTATCCCTCTCCTCTCTTGTTCTCAATTTCAGTGTCTTTGGTTATATTATGCTTGTTTGTTTGTTCTGTTAATTAGGATCCTGCTAAAGGTGAGATCATATGGTATCTGTCTTTCACCTCCTGGCTTATTTTGCTTAGCATAATGCTTTCCAGTTCCATCCATGCTGTCGCGAAGAGTAGGAGCTCCTTCTTTCCTTATGCTGCATAGAATTCCATTGTGTAAATGTACCATGGTTTCTTGATCCATTCATTTACTGATGGGCACCTAGGTTGCTTCCAACATTTGGCTATTGTAAATTGTGCATTGAACGACACTCTAGATGAAATGGACTTAACTGATATATATATAGAGAGCCCTTCATCCCAAAGAAACTAAATACACTTTCTATTCAAATGCACATGAAACATTCTCAAAGATAGACCACATGATTGGTCATAAAACTAACCTCATCAAATTCAAGAAAATTGAAATCATACCAAGCATTTTCACCAACCACAAGGAACTGAAACTAGAAACCAACCCCAAGGGGAAAAATACAAAGTCTTCAAAATCATGGAGATTGAATAGCATGCTATTAAACAATGAATGGGTCAAGAATGAAATTAGGGAGGAAATCAAAAAGTTTCTAGAAACAAATGAAAATGAACTCAAAACAACCCAAAACTTATGGGACATAGCAAAGACAGTCCTTAGAGGAAAGTTCATAGCAATACAGGCCTACCTCAAAAAGATAGAAACATCTCAAACAAACAACTTAACTCTACGCCTACAAGAACTCGAGGATCAGCAGCAAAGACAGCCCAGAGCAAGTAGAAGGAAGGAAATAACTAAGATCAGAGCAGAATTAAATGACATAGAGACTAAAAGCACAGTTCTAAGGATCAATGAATCCAGGAGCTGGTTCTTTGAAAAGATAAACAAAATTGACAAGCCGTTAAGCAGGCTCATCAAGAAAAAAAGAGAGAGGACACAAATAAACATAATCAGAAATGAAAAAGGAGAGATTACAACTGACAGCACAGAAATACAAAGGATTGTAAGAAATTACTATGAAGAACTATATGCCAAGAAATTTGAAAACTTAGGTGTAATTCTTATTTTTTAATTGAACCACAGGTGCCCAGAATAGGTTACTGGTTCTTGGCAAATTATAAATATGGGAAACACATGCCCTCTTTGATTTTATATTGATTTATTTTATGTCCCTGTAATTCTGTAGCTTTTCTACTCTATCTCTGATATGATGGGTAAATTTAATTCCGAGGTGAAGGATTAACCAGCCCATTGTTTTCAGATTCATAAACCACATTTTCTAAAATAGCATTTGCCAATGACAAAGCCAATATGTTTATCTTCATTGGTCCAATTCTGCAACCATCTGTTAAATAGTTCTAAACTCACATGTATAAAGGACACATGGACGAAGCCAAAGGGGGTAGGATCATGGGTGGGAGGTGGGGATGGGTGGGGCAGGGGGGTGTGGTGAGGGATAATGGAGACAACTATACTTGAACAATTTTTTATAAATAAATAAATAAAAATCAAGAACAAGACAAAAAAGGAGTCAAAAAATAAATAGTTCTCAACTCATGAAGAAAAGAGGAGTTTTATACAGAGACTCTCCAAACTCCACATATGATAAATAGCTTCTGATTGCATCTTGGGATATTGGTTCTTGTTTTTAATTTGTGGTGGCCATATATAATTTACCAGCCAAACCTGGGTGTTTGAGAATGAAAAGGAGTGCTCTTAATAATTAACCATTCTTTTCAGTAACTATAAAATGTTTCATCAATTAGTTTTGTGACATTAAAACCTGATCCAATTACACTCAAAATGTGCTGACCCCTGGGATTTCCCCAAATGTGGGAAACTTGACAGCATAATTTATGGTAGTGGAGGACTGCATTTGCACTACTCCCTGGAGGGGGGTGGGAGAAACTGATCCACAATGTAGTGACTGAAACAGCTGTAAGGTATTATGTCATCTACTGTGGGTAAGCTGATGGTTCTCTTAGTTTCAGCAGTTTTCCTAGTCTGGGAAAGCTAGGCTGGATGATGTAAGGTTGCCACATTTATGTGTCTAGTGGATGTGGGTTGGACTCCTATGGGTTGGCACTCCTATGCTCAATATGGTTTCATGTTTTCTTGTAGGCTAGCCCAGCTGTCTCCACATAGTTGTTCCAGGTTTTGAAGGAGAAGCAAAGAGAGGACAGACATCAAAGCATATGTACTTGTCATGTCTGCTTGTTTTCTAGGGGTTCCAGATGTCATTAGTCAAGCAAGTCACATATCCAAACACAGAGTTTAAATGGGAGTGGCTACTCCAAACAGTAGATGGGGGAGGTGTGAATAAATCAAGGCCAGTACAGCAACAGTTTACCATAGCCATTCTTAATCATTATTTTGGAATTGTTTGGCATATTAAAATGTACAGTCCCCACTATAAGTCTTAGTTCATTCAATTGAATAAAAGCATGGATTATTTCTTCTGATTAGATATAAAACTAAAAGTTTTAGGTTTGTGATAATTATAAATTATAGTAAACAATTTTATGCTCAAGAAATTTCACATTTTTTCAATAGGTCAGATTGACTTTGTTTCAGATCCTACGCCCTAATGGCTGACAGAAATTTGAAAACTCATGGTACATAAACTTCCTCTTCCTATAAAAGGTGCTAAGTTATTGAGATTTTAGCAAGTGCAAAGTGTGCTTACCACTGACATAGACAAATAATCTCTCCTACCATGGTTCCTTCAAATCTCTCCATTATGCTGTTTACATATAAGTTTGGAGCCCAAGAAATTGTATGAGTTTGGTAACCTTGGTCTATGATTCTGACTCTCCTCTCTTAGATGAACTATTTGGTCATTTCCGCTTTGAGCTGTTGCTTCCTCTCTTGGAGAATGGCCAGAATCGAAGAATCAAATGTGGTTCCTCCTGAAATCACTAAACTTTTTACTCTTTTCAGCTTGGAGGAGTTTAAAATCTTTTTCTGGTCTGTAGAAAGTCTCCCTGTTCAAACTCTGTTCTCTTCGATAGGCTTAGCATTTCATGGTAGAGATAAAAATGACTTTAAAAAGTTATTTGTTAGCTGAACAATTTATTTTTATTTTACTTTATTTTAATTAGAAAGAACATTTAACATAATCTTTACCTTCTTAACAAAACTTTAATATATTATTAATGATTATAGGTATAACATATTACAACAGATCTCTAGAACCTATTTATCTTGCTTGATTGATTTATAGATTTATGCCCTTTGATTAGTAATTTCCCATTTACCCCTTCCTCTTTGCTCCTGGCAACTATCATTCTACTCTTTGATTCTATAAATTTAACTATTTAGATGCCTCAGAGGAATCAGTCGGTATTTGTCTTTCTGTTACAGTATTATTTCACTTACCATAATATCCTCAAGGTTCATTCATGTTGTGGCGTGCTGTAGAATATCTTTCTTTTTAAGGGTTAAATAGTATTAAATTGCATGTACATCATATTTTCTTTCCTTATGTATCTGTCCATGTATATGTAAGTTGTATTCATATCTTGGCTATTGTGAATAGTGTTACAATGAACATAGGAATGCTAATATCTATTTAAGATCCTGATTTCAATTCTTTTGTATAATTATTTAGAAGTGGGATTGCTAGATGATATAGCAGTATTTTTAAAATTTTTTGAGGCATCTCCATAATAATTTCCACAGCATCTGGGGAATGATGTCTTAAAGAGTGCTTCTAATTAGATTCTGCTATGAACTTCCCCTAAGAAATAAGACTTCCTGTTGCTTGAGAGGAGGCAGATAGAGGGGAAGGAGGAAATAAAAAATGAGCACCTTAAAAAATCATCCAGTTACATGCTCATATCAAAATTGCTATTTAAAAAATATATATAATAAGCTTTCCAACAATATTTTGAGTAATAACAGCATAATTAAAATGCATAAATAAATACTATGCTTTAACTTTGAAAGACAAATTATTTGGTTTTATAAATTCTTGGATATTTTTTTTCTCCTCAAAGCCTCATTCATTTACTAACACATTGCTCACTATTTTGTGGTACATCATGCCTAGGTAAACAAGCGAAGATAGGAGAACCAAGTAAAGAGCATAGTACTTTAAGTATTTTTGGTATAGTCTTAGATTTATACATTCCTAACATTATATTCCATGCACAAAAAAGCAGTTTTTGATTTCTGAGTTGAACTGCTAGGTGAAAATGGTATGGCATGTAATGTAAGTAAATAAGCAAAGATAAAGGAAAAGTTCTCTTTAGCTGTTTAACAGAAAAGAAATATTTTTCAAAAAGAAATTAATAGAAAACTCAAGCAAAAGTAAGATTTGATTATAATAAAAAGTGATGGCAAAATAGAAAAAGTAGATTGATCAGTGCCTGTTTACCAGCAGTGGGCCTCAGGGAATAGACTACTTCTTCAGGCACCATCATACCCAGCAACCTGTCAAATAGTCACTCAACAAGGCATTCATTCTCAGAAAGAAGAAGGTAAGGGCAAAATTATTGTTACTCTAGGCATTTATGCCTTTCGGGGCACAGGTAACTCTGGGTAGTTATGTTCAATTACTGTACTTACTTTTTTGATATGTGCACTTGTTTCAACTCTAAACTGTCTATAGTAGATCTTTAAATTATAATATCACTGATTTTTTTAAGTTAGATATTTAAAATTTAGCTCTACAGGTCTATTTGTTCTAGTTTAAGCAACTTATGTGTACCCTGGCAAGCTAATATGCATAAAAACTTGGTATAAGTGAAATCTCTTTAATTTCTCCCTTGAATTTGAATTAATATATTATTAATACTCCAGAAATATTACTTTACTTCCTAAATGTGACCAGGTAGAAAATTGGGTTAACTGTTAAAAGAGCAGATGAGGCAATTTCACTGGCTGGGTCAATATTGCAAATTATCTTATCTTGCTCTCATATGAATTTGGGCTGGGCTCATGGACATTAATAAGAATCTTTTTTTCTGATATGTAAATACCTATGTTCTTAGTTTTTCATTTTTTGTCTTCGTTAATTAATTCACATAGCATATTATAAAAAGCTCAGTACTTTTGATTAAATTTTAGTATAGGTTTCAACATGCATCCTTCAATTGTATGAATTTAGTATGAATTTCTACTTTCTTTTCGGAACTTAGCACAATTTAATTCCATTCACTGATCCCTAAATATATATGCTATTATTGTTGTGAGATTTAATTCTCTCTTTACATAAATCTATTTAGATACTATAATATATATTATTTTACTGTATTTTAGATACATTTTTTCTTTTTCTTTTTTAAATTTTATTAAATGTATTGGGGTGACCTTGGTTAATAAAATTATACAGGTTGCAAGTCTACAATTCTATAATACATCATCTGTATATTACATTGTATGATCACTACCTAAAGGCAAATCTCCTCCCATCACCATTCATTTAACCCCCTTTACTCTTTGCTACCTCCTTTCTCACCCTCCTTTTCCTCTGGTAACCACTAACCTGCTGTCTGGGTCCACAAGTTTTGTTTATTTGAGTGAAATCACATGGTTCTTGACTTTTGCTTATTTTGCTTATCATGATAATTTGAAGTTACCCATGTTGTCACAAATGTCAGCATTTGATTTTTTCTTGTGGATGAGTAATATTGCAGTTCATGTATGTACCACATCTTCTTTATCCAACCACCTATCAAAAGAAGCTTCAGTTGTTTCCATGTCTTAGCCACCATGAATAACACTGCAGTTAACATAGGGGTACATATATCTTTACGAAAATGTTTTAAAATATTTTTGGTAGATACCCTGCTCACACCTGTGAGAATGCTAACAAGACAAGTAATAACAAGTATAGACACATACTTTCAATTTTATTATTCCTTTTGCATTGATAAGAATTATACAGAATAATACAATATAATAATATATAATAATAGACTATATAATACAGAATTATACAGAATTATTCTATTTATATAGAATTATTCCTCTGATTTAAAAATACATTGGCTTAAAATTTTTTCTTTGGCTTGGTGAATTCTCAAAATTTTTATCCATAAATATCTTTATTTAACCTTCATTTTTGAAAGCTGTTTCACTGAGCATCCAATTTCGCTGGCAGTTCTCTTTATTCAACAGTTTGAAAATTCCAGTCCACTATCTTTGGACTTACATTATTTTTGTTAAGAAGTAAAAACATATTTTAGGACCAAATTATACTTCCTTTGAAAGTACTCACTGATTTGGTGGTCAACAATATGCTGCATGCTTTTTAGATTTTCTCTGTCATTGTTTTAAAAATAGTAGTCTTATGATGTGTCTGTGTGTTGTCTGCCTGTATATTTGACTTATTTTTTTCAAGAACTTCTTAAATGTGTAGCAAAATGACTTGTCAGTTTTAGAAAACTTTCTGTTATTTCAAATGTCTCTTCATGTCATTTTTTTCTTCTTTCTCTCGGGATACCTATTATACATATATTAGGCATTCTCCCTACAAACCCTTTTTTCTCTTCTTGTTTATTACCCTTCCCTTTTCTTCCTTTTATTATCTTTCTTGGCTTTTGCTCTAGATATTTCGTGACCTGTTATTTTGTGACTGGCTATTTCACAGTTTCACTTTTTTCTCTCTAGCTATAGCTCATCTGCAATTAAGCCCATCTAAAGACTTCTTAATTTCAGTCCTTATGCTTATCAGCTTTAAAATTATAATTCAGTACTTATGTAAAATTTCATATTTTTGGCCAAAATTTTCAATCTTGCATTTTATTTTCCTGACTGTTTTCAGCAAAGTCATTTTAAAGACTGTGCCGATAAATCCATTGTCTGTATTTGTGTAAATCTATGTATAGTATCATTTCCCTTGGTTTTCTATTAAATTGTTTTTTCTTATCATGTGCCTGTTGATTTTTATTATGTCAGGTATTGTCTGAGAACATTTGTTAAATTATTTAAGACAGGATAATATCTTCCTTGGAATGGGTGATTTACATTTATTTTCATGGGTTGTTAGTGGCTACCAGCAACTTCAGATCACTTTAATCCAATTTTACAGATCAATGATTCAAAGCTGAGTTCCACTCCCTGTATAGGCCAGTCTATTTCAGGTTTATCCCTATTTCTGAGGACTAGCCTTTCTTTGTTCAAACCCAAAGCCTTGGACATTTTTGCCTATACCTGGGACTTTCTAGGTGTGGATTGACCTCATATTTTTGTCCTCCTGGTCCACAGGTAAAGGAACAGCTTTATTGGCTTAGCTGCCTATTACAGAAAAGATGCCTGTAAGGGAGAAATTGCCATAAATTGCAGGCTGCCCTCTCTGAAATTTTCTCTCCCTTTGGCTGTTTACTCTCCCTTCTTATTGCCTTTTTGGTTCTGATTCCTTTGGGTGAAATCATGCAGTATTTAGTCAAAGTTGCATAACTTTTTCAAGGGTAATTTGGTCTGAATTGCATAGTCTACTAGACTAAATAGATGTCTCATGAATTTGGGTATGAAAGTATCATTTTTATTAAGAAATGGAACTGAATTTCCACAGAATGAATGAAGGCCAATGGTGTTCTTTCTTTCTTTCTTCCATTCTTCCCTTCTTTCTTCCTTTCCTTTTTTCTCCATCTCCCTTTTTTCCTCTCATAACTCTTTTGTAGAAGAGATTGAATGAGGCTTCTTTCTGGGAATTTCTGTTTTATTTATTTTCTAATTTACTGCTCTTGTAACCAATTGAGGGTTTTTTTTTTTTTTTGTATGCATTATAGACACATTTTAGCTGCTGGTACTTATTCATCCTTTCTAAAAAAGTCTCAATTTCTTTTTGTGAAATCGTCTTTCTTCCATTACACATAATATTGCTAGAATAACATAGTTACTATTTTTAAATTGTTGACTATCCCTCATATAACTTTCTTTATTATAGTTGGAAAATTTCTCTGCATTTTTAGAGAGACATTATCTATTCATATTCTCTTTCTCTTAAAAAGATAAATATGCCAGAAACTCACTTTAGGCAAGATATAAACAGTCAGTCAGAAAACTGCCCCTGAATTTTGGCTCATGACATGGTGAATCAAAAAACCAGGAACGGGGAAAAGTACTTTCTGGTGATTTATGAAAACAGTTGTGTAGGCAGCATTCAATTTCTAGAGTGGCCCTGGTGATGACTTAAAGAGAGTGCAAGATCCCATGGTAGCATCAGTAGTTCAAGCTGGTGTGTCCAGAGGCCATCCCGGGTGGTTGCCCTGCATCCATCAGACTAACTATAAAGTGTAATTTTGGCTGCAATTTTAGATGCATAGCCCCTAAAACTGCCTCCATGGACTTTTCAATTTTCTTGAGATACCTAACAATGTCTTATACCTAAATAAATCTCTCTTTTGCTTAAATTAAGAACCGACGATTTATTTTTTTCTTGCAATTGATATCATTTACTTAACCAAAGAATTATCCCAGATCTTTTGCTCTGTCATTTTAAAAACCTGAATGTGTACTGGAAGCCCTAACTCCTAGTACCTCAGAGTGTGGCGTATTTGGTGGTAGGGCCTTTAAAGAGTTAAAATGAGGCCGTGCAGTGGGTCTTAAGTCGATCTGACTGGTGTTCTTATAAGAACAGGAAATTTGGACACAGAGAAACATCAGAAATGCTTGTACACAAAGGAAAGGCCATGGAAGACACAACAAGAAAGTGGCCATTTGCAAGCCAAGGGCCAGGGCCTCAAGGAGACACTACACCTGCAGGCACCTTAATTTTAGACTTACGACCTTCTGAACTGTGATAAAATACATTTCTATTTTTTAAGCCACTCCGTCTGTGGTATTTTGTTGTGGCAGCCCTAGCACACTAATACAATTATGACAGAAATTTCTATAATGGAACACAACAATGTTTTAATATCCTTACTGAGGTACCTTGATATGTCTCAGGCTAGGTCAGAAGGATAGATTTGGTTAAAATGTGAGACTAAAAAAAAATTCAGATAAGACCAATTTTATAATTAATGAATGAAACATAATGATAATAATTGCAGTAGAAATAGTCTACAAAGTTTTATCTGCATGACTTTTTTGAAGGAAAAAAGAAAGGAAAACTAGGATATAGGAATAATATAATTGGCAAAAATATAGGAGCGATACAATTGGTATAAGGTAAAAAGTGAAATTAGTTTTAATGGAGGCCTGTATGGTGAATTCAGAAAGGGAAAAACACAGAGGCATAAATACTGCACTCACTTTGGGGCATAATCCAGAAGTGGCATGAACTACCTCTACTTACTTTCCATTGGACAAAATATTATAGACTAGGGAAGAGAGGCCATGTGCTGAACCAATCTTCAAGAAATCGTTCAAGAAAAAAAATGCATTTTTAAAGACAGCCAGCAATTTCTAATATACATAGAAGCCTCCTGGATTTCAACACATTTTTGGTTTTGATGCAGAGCATGAAGAAAATGCTACTGAGGTTTGCAAGTAAATGCAGAGAAAATTCATACTCAACGCATTCAGGAAAAGAACACCAAAACTCCAGGATTAGGCAACTACTTCAGTTAGCAAATAAAATAAGCATTCAGCATTTTATAGAATTTGAGCATAAGGAGCAAAGTCTTGTATATAAGCTGGTTAGTACAATTCAGTATATAAAAAGAACTTGGACATACCAAGGACCCTAAAAGCAGGGATGTGCTATCTCAGTACACTGAAAATGTGGAAAGGTGCCATTTGACCAAAAGTACTGAAGGACTTGGAAAATCCAAGGACATTAATCACTAAAACTATTTCCTTGGTCATGTTGGCTAATGGTCACCATCAAATCTCCATTAAGGTTGAACTGAAAGTGAGTATCAGAATTTTGACAAATAATTCTCTTACAATGTTTTTTATTTCAGATTTGATAATTCTTTTTTCATTTTCATTAAGTCTAAGATCGCAATGCTCTCATTCAAGAATCTCAGTAGAATTAATCTTTTGCCACTTATCATCAAAATTATCTTATCCTAAGTGAACAAAAATAGACAAACTTCCATACAGAATTATTTCTATATCCACTTGTTTTCCCTAAGCTATATATTGGACCATTTGTTTAAATTCACTCAAATATGTGATGATTAATAATGAAACATTCCATTTAGTTTAATAAGCTTATTAAAATATTATCATATTGTGCACTGTCAGAGATTAGCCTGGTGTTGTTTGAATATTTAATATATGTATTCATATAATGCATAATAATTTTATAATATGTAAATTATAAGGTGTGCATTTACATAAGGTATATATTTTTTGCTGGGTAGTAATACTATAGAGCAGTAAAACCTGACATAACTGTGCGACTCTCAGGAGGAGGTTGTGTCACTAAATGACAGGAGGCTTATCCAGGTAGGTACAGTCTCAAGGTCATCAGGGTTTAATCACTTGTTCTACAACAATAAATGATTAAGAATGTGAAATGCCATTTTATCTTAATTTACTAGATATTTATAAAATTGCTCTTTAACTTGGTCATGCACAGCATATGTGTGTGTGTATATATTCATTCACTGGGATTTTTATTATAATATGTGAATCACATTCATGAAATGGTGTTAATTCATTACCAGTGGATTGATTGAGCTTTGTATGTCTTGAGAATTTAATTGAGTTTGTTGATTTACTTCTAACACTACACAAGAAATCTTCTTTCTGTAGGTTTATTTTTATCTAAGCAATGAAAAATGGGCATCTTAATGATTGAACATGTCCTAAACTTGTGTAGATTAGATATGCCTTAAGTGAATGGTGAGATTTTTAAAGCCCCATTATATAAATTAAAAAATATATATATATATATATATATATATATATATATATATATATATATATATATATTAGTAGGTTTAAGATGCCCATGAGGGGAAAATAGACTTTGCTCTTTCCTACTGACAATGAACGTACCCAATTGTTATCTTAGGTTGAGTAGTAGTGACAGTCTACTTTTAGCAACTCCCAAACTATCAGTGTATTTGATGCATGGATCCCTGAGCTCTGAGGATCTTCTCTGTAAACACTTCCAGACAACCAACATTTTTCTTTCTACTCTTTTAATAGCTGCCTCCTCATTTGATAAATCTTGGAATTTCTGCAATAACATTGTTTCCTTTTCCTTTTCAAAACTTCAACAAATTCTAGCCTGTTATTTTAAAGAATGTGGTTACCAAAAAACAAAAGGAAAATATTAGCCACATTTTTCCTTTCTTCTTTGTTGCAAAACTGAATTTATTATGCTGCTAATGGGTAGAGAGAAGTTGGACAATAACAAAAAATGTAGAGATCAATGCATTATTTTTTCACGATAGAATCAGTCATTACATTTCTAACTGCCTTTGTCCAGAGCCATATTCACTGCTTGGTCAAAATATTAGAAAGATCTTTGAACACAGTGCAGTTTGGGATCATTTCTTCAGTCTAGTTAATAGGCAAAGAGAAAAAGAGCCTCTGATGAAGGGAAGATTTTGGATTTAATTTCAGTGTTAGTTCCCCATACCTGACAGTCATTTCACCTGTGACACAGGGAAATTGGTTTGTTTTTCTGTTAACCTGTTTGGTATGTACATGACAGTGGCTTCCCAATGCCTTTTCCCTAGGAGAAAACTCCTGCTCTAGAATCGAGGGTGGGAGGGAGGGATGGTTGTGGCAGTGGGGAACGGTGGGGTAAAATGGAGACAACTGTACTTGAACAACAATGATAATAAAAATCTAAAATCTAACATCCACAAAGGTGTATTCCTGAAGCATGGATTTGATCTTTAAAATCATTCCTTTTTTTCCCAAAGATAACCAAAGCAAGACTAATTTGTTTACAAAGTAAGTCTAATTTCAGTAGACTTGGTCTATTATTTGTTAAAAAAAAATTATAGTACAAGTTAGTGAGGATCCTGAGGTGGAAGAAAGGTGTATGTTTGTGTAAGTTCTTTTCTTTGTTCCTGACTTGTGTTTCAGTTTACTTTTGTTTTAATTTATCCTTCTGGCCCTTTAAAAGTTGAAAGGACAGTAAAGAGAGTAAGGTGCTAGAGACATCCCATTAAATTAGAATTTCTTAGTGTTAGGTCCCTTTTCTGGATTTGGAAAGTGTTTAAAGAACATTAATTCCCAGATGTTAGATTTCCCAAACTCTAAGGAATTCTCTATAGATGGGGTGTGTCATCTGCAGTTTTGTGATATGGGTGATAATTTTTCTGGCTTTAGTTTTCATATCTCACCATACAGTCCTGGTTTGGGGGCGCTCATCTTCAATACTCTATGTTGACGTCCTATTCCATTCCCATTTCAATATTTCCAGACCAGTTCTTTCTTCTGATCCATATGAAATATCCACCCTCGGCATGTTATTAATGGGGATTAAGTTATTTCCTAAATTTCAGTCTTCTACTGCAGGGCCATCAGCATCTTCAGAAAGCCTCTCACCATTCAGATTTCTTATGTGTCCAAGTGTGTGTCACTCTATGTTGCCACTCAGGTCCTTGGGTTATCCTGCCTAAAACCTGATTAACTCACGGAGGTCACTTACTCCCTTTCTCTCTCTCTCTCTTTATGAAAGAGGAAATATGCCCACGAGCCATTTCAACAATAAGACTCTAATTTTTTACACTTTTCTTTTCAATCCTTTCCTTTTGTTGGTTCAAGGTGAGTAGTCAGCTTAGAATATAGCACTTCACTTTTAATTGCATTTGCTTGCTCACTGCCTGCCTCTGTCGTTAGCCAGAACTGAGTCATAATTAGCCAGAACTATTAAATACTGAATCTGCCAATTGTAAGGTATATGATCATAAGCAAATTTCTTAAGTTATCTTCAAACTTTTCATTTTTATAGAGTACAAAATCACAGAAATATTTTATATTTATTTTTGTTTTTTGTTTGCAGGTAAATTTAACTTATAGAACTAAGGAAACTAATACTTATGACTGCATATGCAGTAAATAAATTTTAGCTATTGTTATTATCTTTAACGCAATGTCTTCCCCCCTAGTTGTATTTAGGAAAATAAAGTTTAACTGTTATATCTTTAGTATTCATTTTGTTAAAATTTTTTCAAAACGTTGACTCCGTATCCTATGCTACTTTCTTTATAAGTAAAGCACTACATAATGAAGCAGAACTCATGGAATATTTCTTTAAAAGAAAAACATGCAAAATTTTTCCAGCCCAGATCTACAGTTAAATGATAAATTTGGAAGTAAATAAGGGGGAAAAAGGAAATGAGAAAAGGCTTAATTGGTATTACCAGAAGACAAATCAATATTGTTGAATATGACAAACTGCTATTTGCAATATCATTTAAGGATTATTTCTCCTATATAATTTTGTAGATAAATACTTGTCTAAAGAAGTTGAGATGACTGATTTCATCCCAATATATTTATTGATCAACAGCACTATGAAAGACTCAAGTAGATCTAGTAAAACTAAGTACTTTCACCAAGAAATCAATGAAGGAAAATACTGAAACCCTCATTCACTTAAAAAGAGGATAATCAATTTTAATAAAAAAGATAAATGCCATTGCTCCTCAAATGAAACTTTTTTCATTATAAGTGTGACATTTCTTTCATGGCCACCATTTGTTTGAGGTTTATTTTGCTCAATATATTTTTAATCTAGACTGTTTCAAGATTACCTGAAGTGATTGGCTCTACCTCCAATTTCCCCCTGATGGGCACAGACGTGCTCTTGTTACTCTCTGAAAATGCACCTTTAACTGCCAGAGGGAAAGATCCTCCATATTTCTGAGCAATCTCTTCCAAAGTTATGAGAAACTACAGAAATAGGTTCTTGTCTTTTTCCTGATTTATACAGTTTACCATCGAAACACCTATGATGTAATAAATTAGATATAAACATATACTAATATCTATATATTATATATCAATATCCACAATTTAGCAAACTGAATATACATTTAATATATATTATATACTTTCATTAGAATTGGAAGTCTAAAACTTTGTACATGTACATCAAATATAGAAAACTGGTCTTATCTAAACTTGTTCCTTTGTTTCCTCCCTGAAATTACTTTTGTTTCTCTAACAGTTGACATAAATGTCAACTATTATGCAGTATTGTTTGTACATTTTATGGTCCTGATTTTTAAAAAGTGCTATGTAATTCTTTGAAATCACAATGAAGACTTCAAGGTAGTTTCTTCCAGCTTCCAAAATTATTTTTGTAAGTATGATAAGGAACATCTAGCATGGTGATGCTACTTTATCATGATGGCCAAAATTTCAAAACAGCATCCCTTACCTTGTACTCCTCTTTGGTCATCTTTCTACCTGTAGCACATAGTGAGAGTCACTGGCAGAAACACTGGGACAAGGAATAAGAGCTGCTTAAGAAGGCTATGGCATCCTTTGGTTAGAGTTTTCAAAATTTCCATCCATTCTAAAGGAGGGGAAAGGGAGGGATGGGCAAACTCTTGGCAGGAGTAAATGCTGGAATCATATCTTTGACATAGTGCCTAAAGTATTTTAAAATCCGAGTAGCAATTCAGTCAGGAAGCAATTTCTCACTCAGGAAGGATTTGCTTGGGAACTCATTGGACATCAGTCTTCAGGAAAAATTTTAGAAATGTTTATTTAGGGAGTTGAAAAAAGGGATAGAGGGTTTATATATTTACTGTTATTTTCCAAAATGCCTGATATCTAGACTTCTCTTGCAAGAAGAAAGAAAGAAAGAAGAAAGAAAGAAAGAAAGAAAGAAAGAAAGAAAGAAAGAAAGAAAGAAAGAAAGAAAAACAGATAGCAAATGTTTCAACCAAATGTCTTGTGGATTATTAATATTATTTTCCTAACCATAGATAAACTTACAGACCATTCATCTTTGTTCTTATTCTTAAAGGACTAATTTCAAGATTTATACTTAAAAACAGGTTGTCAGATTATCACAGCAAATTCAGACAAAATACAGTAACGGCCATGAAGAGTATCCAAAACAACCTTTATCTGAACTCTACTTTGATTTATGACTAACTGTGAAGAACATGTTACGTTATAATTAATGCAACTGTTTTTCTTATAACTTCTTTTCCCATTTGAAAAATAAGATATCCTAAGTCCACACCTAAGTGAAGGTATTTGCACTAGTAAAATGATTTAGGCTCACAAAGTCCTTCCATTATTTTTCCATTAGTAAAATAACAGCAAATCTAGTTACAAGGGAGTATTTATTATAAGATGACCTTACAGAATTCTGAAAACCTTGTGCAATAACATGCCTTTAAAATGTTATCAGTAGTTTAACTTCTTTCATGTGAAAAGTGAAATTTTGTTCATTCACTAAATAAATCTCACATATCCTTTTATTAGGTTTATTTCTTTTCTTCTTTAAGGGATTAAGAGTGTACTGTAGTCAATGTAATGGAACCGTGTCACCTATATTTTTACATGAAAACATAAATGTCAACTATTATGCAGTTTATTTTGTTGCACAAAAATTAATTTCTTATATAAGCATCATGAAGACTCAATTTCTCATTAAAAACTAATTGGATGATTCATAAAAATAAATTGAAATTTTGTTACAACACAAAAGATGATAGTTGGAAATAAATTTAAGTGAAAAAATGGATATTTTTACATGAAATTAGGAGCTAAAGTATGATAGGACTTATGACTTGGCACTACAAATAATAATTATTTGAAATTCAATGATTTCAGCTTTCTGTTTTGTTTGTAATTAATGCCAGACACTCTGATTCTTGAAGGTAAGTTTTGGTAGCCAAAACCATGTATGTAACAGCTCGCCCAGTCAGAATTCACTCTTTGAATAAAGGAATACCAGCAATCTGCAACACTCTCTGAATTGAGGGAGAGTGAAATTATTTTCTTTTATTTTAATCTAATTAAGTCATCCTTAGAAAGTATGTTGCACTGTTATTTATTGACTACTTTAGGAAGAAAACAATTAAAAATCTTTATGTTGATAGTAAGTTTATCAGATAGAAGTGCTTTCAAAATAATTCCACAGTGTATAAATTTTGGGGGGTAAATTTCAGCCTTCAATGAAACAAGAGAATCTTTGTTAGTATCAATGTCAGCCTACAGGAATAATTCATATAATTTTGAAAATTTTATGCTGTTTTCTACCTATAATCTTATCTTTCCAAGTGAAAGCTCGGTAAAAATATGTCCTATTTTCAAGACCACCCATAAGAATTATGGTAAGGCTTTGATTGAATTTTACAGCTAAAACCCATGTAAGATTGGCACTAAATGAACATTTTTCTTTCTATTCTTTCTGAAAGTAGATTTTTTTCTAAAAAAAAAAAAAAAATCAAGAGCTCTTCCCAAAGTTCCAACTTGTAGATTTAGACTTAACTTCTAATATGTTAATAAACTGTAATAGAGCGAATGTCATACTGTATTCCCATTTCATCACAAAATATGAAATAGTATTCGCTTAAGACCTTATCTCTTTCTCTCTCTCTCAAACAGGTAATAGCTGTTAGCAGTAAAGGAGACTACTACTAAACATTACTGGATGAGTCTTGGGCAACAATGCCTGTGAAAGCATGAGTCCTGAGGAAAGTTTTTTTTTTTTTTTCTTTTTTTTTAAATAAATTATCAGACATGTAGCCAAGCATCAGAAATGTTCCACTGATGTGTGGAGGTAAAACTCTATCTTTCACCTTAGACATTTCACTAAATAAAGAATTTTTTTTCCACTTTAAGAAAACCATTGGCCTTTGCAATTGCTTAAATGAACACACAAAGTATTTTTTTCATGCTATTACTATACACATAAAGATATATCAAGGGATGCTAGTTCTTACTTTAAGGAGTCATTACCTTAAAATACTGCATATTAACTGATATCAGAAGGTCTGTATGAAGGGATATTTCTGAAACTAAAAGTAATATTAAAAACTACTACTAATCATTAAGAAAAAAATGATCCAATAGGGAAAAAATGTTAAAAGACTGAATAGGTACCTCATGTACAATTATATCCAAATAGCCGATAATCATGAGAAAAGTGTTCCTCTCTATGACTCATTAAAGATACCACTACACACAAAGTAAATTAGCTGAAATTGAAGAAATTGCCAGGAATCAGTTTTGATTACAATGCAGATCAACTGGAACTGTTATCACTCCTACATTAATGGCAAAAATTTAAATTGGAACATGCACATGTCCTATTTATATTCACAACAGAAATGTACCCACACGTGCTCCACAGCCCAAGAATGTACAAGAATGCCCATGACATCAGCGATTTGAATAGTCTCAAATTAGAAACAACCTATATGACTGCTTGATTTGATCAGGCTTCCAAAACAAAATACAAAGTGGGGGAAAAGTAGGTTTACAATTGTTCATATGGAAAATAATAGAATAATTAATAAATAATAATTTAAGAATAAACTCAGTGTTTTTTGTGCTCACAACTATAAACCTATACTAACCCCACCCTGTAAAAGCAGAAGTTTATTTTCTCAGAGTTCTGGAACTTGAATAGTTGAAGGTCAAGCTTCTAGCAGGGTTAGGTTTCTCTTGCTGGCTTGCAAATGGCTCTCTTTTTACTGTGTCCTCACTTAGCAAAGAGATGCAGAGAGAGCTCTTTCTCTTCTTACAAGGCCACAGGTCCATCAGATTGAGGTCCCACCCTTAATGACTTAATGAATTTTAATGAATAGTGAATGGTGGACAGTTCAGCCCATAGCATTCTGTATGTCCATCAACAGAAAAATTAAATAAATCTTTGTTTAGTCATTCAAATAATTAGCAGGCACCCACAGGAATGAACAAAGTGCCACTACACATAAGAGCATATAGTTATTCCACAGATAAGAACAAGAGGGCACAAAAGTAGAAATAAAAAATGAATACATGTAGCATGGCTCTATTTTTTTAAAGGCAAAAATATTTAATCTACTGTATCATTTTGGAAGTCAGGAAAGTGATCACCTTGAGTAGGACAGACAGATGGACAGGTGCTGGGAAGGGGCGTGTCAGGGACCTACCAAGGATGTTCTAAATATTTCTAAGTTTGGTGGTAGGTACACAGTTATTTTCATTTGTAGTCATCAAACTGTAAATATCTGATTGCTGCACTTTTGTATTATATATTCTCACAAGAGAAAAGTCCTCAATTTTTAAAAGGTTTCTTAAGGCTTCTTCATGTGTTTTTACTTTTCATGTATACTATGACAGAAAATAATTTATAGGTCATATCTATAACTTGAAAATTTAGTAATTCCTCTCCAAAAATGTGAGGTTTCTTGTTCTACTCATTTTTCAAAATAATAAAATGTTTTGTGTTGTCCTTCAAGATAAATTGTATGTGCTAGAAAAGAATTCAAATTTATCAAACCTACTTTTTATGACAAAAGACATTTATAATTGGATGAATTTAAAATTATTATTCCACATGATTGTCTTAATTAGCTGGTGAAAAAGAAATATAAGCATTCTGACATTTATGTTGAATTATGTCTTACAATAAAATAAAACTAAAGTGTATGTGGCCATTAATATGTATTTTTGACACTGTCCATATTAATGTAATCATGAGATAAATTAAGACAGTTACCTGTTATAACCATTGTAGGTTACTTTAAAATATTCTGATTAAACATATACACCACCTTAGATCCCATTAGAATATGACAGAGATGATTTTATGTTATCTGTCTCTTAATGATAACCTATCAGATTACTCAACTTCTGTTTGGAAGGAAGTGATAACTTAATAGTCTAAGTTAGCAAAATAGCCCATTTTTTTCTCAATATAATTTACAATATAACAGGAAGTAGATCAAAAAATAATATAAAGATTTTATCCCAAATTATATATTTTAAAGCCTATACATGGTTCCATATTTTAAGCTAATTCATTTCTGGACCTGTAACCTTTCCTTTGCTGTAACACCCTGTTTCGGTTGCACATTGACGGAGTTTTATCTTCTCTTTTACAATGACCTCATTTCTCTAATAATCCCTGTGCCGGAAAATCTCTCTGCACACCTGGCATATTTGTGCTGAATTCCGCATTAGTGAAGGTAGACCACAGACCAAGATTCTAAAAACACAGGATACAGCTCTTTAAAGTGAGAGCATGAAAGATAAAAAAGATCATTCAGAGCAAACACTGAACTCCAAATCTCTCTCTTAATTTTGTATGCCCTGTGTTCTAAAGTAGAAATTTAATAGCATCCTTTATTATTCTTAATTTATAGAATAGGTAGTTGATTTGTGGCTGCTTAGTTATATTAGTTTTTAAAAAGAAGAGCCTATGATTTGTTTTCCATAACATTCTTCTATCTTGAAATATCCCATAGCTCCCCTTAACTATTTCTGAGTGTAACATAAAACCAAAAAAAAAAAAAAAAAAAAGGCAAAAAGTTGGAAAAAGAGATGGAACATGCATACAGTAGTCTCTCCTTGTCCTTCGGGCATATTTTCCAAGAACCCAATGGATGCCTGAATCTACAGACTATGAAACTCTGTGTATACTACATTTTCTATATACATATATACCTCTGATAAAGTTGAAATTATAAATTAGGCACAGTAAGGGATTAAAAACAATAATGAATTATAAAATAGAACACAATATATGGTAATAAAAGCAATGGGAATATGGTTCCTCAAAATATCTTATTGTACTGTACTCACTCCTTTTTTTTTCCTTTGGGATAAAAATGATAAAATGCCCACATGATGAGAAGAAGTAAGGTGAATGGCAGGCATTGTGACTTAGTCTAATGCTACTATTGACCTTCTCTCATAAGGTCAGAAGGAGAATTATCTGTTTCAGCTTTTCCTAAGTCATCAAATCATAACTTTGACATTTTTGGATCATCAGCATCACTACTCTTGTGTTTTGGGGCCACTATGATGTAAAATAAAAGGTACTTGAGCAGCATCACAGCGGCAGTGGGCCACTGGATCCAATAACCCATATGGCTACTATGTGACCAGCAGTGGGGAGCATCTGCGTTTTGAATACACAGGATAAAGGGATGATGTATGTGCTGCGTGGGGCCCAGCTAGATGGCTAGAGATTTCATCACATTACTTGGAAGGGTCCACAATATAAAACTGATGAATTTTTTAATTCTGGTATTTTCCATTTAATATTTTTGGACCATGGTTGACTGCAGGTAACGGAAATCGCAGCAAGTGAAACTGGGTAAGAGGGGACGAATGCTACTGTATCTCAAAAGCAGGGCTGAACATATTCTTTAAACATAATTAATGACTGTCACTGCTTGTTTTGTTTAGTTTATTGCATAAACACTAGGGAATTTTGCTATAGGAGTAGAATTAGACTTTTCAGGGGACAACTGAGCACTGAATTTTTATAGAAAGTTGACATGAAATTCTTAACTCAGGTCTCTGTTTTATAAGATACATGGGGAACATTTGCTGTTCAATAGGCCTCAAAACTCTTACTTCCATCTGAATGGTAAGTTGTAATTTTAAAATATCACTAGAGCCCAACATCAGTTCCCGATTTCCCTGTGGGAATGGTGTTTTCAAGTTTGTAGCCAGAATAGGGAACAGCATATTCCATGCAGGTAACCAAGTGAAATAGATGGTGAAGATAGTCATGCCATATCTGAAGATCTAAAACACAGACACTAAAGTCCATATTGTGAACTTAGGAGGGTTGTTTTTGTTTTTTGGGGGTTTTTTTTTTAGAATAATTAGGTCTTTTCTGAGGAACAGAATCATTTTTTTCCTTACTGGAGAGATGAAAAGACTATAGGTAACTCAGGGATAAGAGAGGACACATGACTCAATGTTGAACCAGTACCAGGTTGTCTTCATCATGGTTGTCTTCCTCAGCTGCACTCTTTCCTCTGTCCCTCTTGGCAAGTCACCACCGATGCTTCTGCTCCAGATAATATGTAACCACCTTCATTCTCACCCAGGCCAGAAAGGAAAGTGGAATTGTTCTTTAGAGAACCACCTCTCCCCTCATTATCCATATTCACTTTTATTTATTATAATTTGGACATATGTCTCAAATACCATCTCTGTACATTTTTATTCATCAGTGGCATCCCTAAGACCCTCCTCATCATTCTATCAGACCATTTGAATGTATACAATAGCTGGTCTTTATATCAGCCTTTCTGTTTACTTCTCTTCAGAAAATCTACAATGCCACTTCTAAAGTCTTATTTCTTAGTGCAGCTTGGTGTATGTTACTGAATTGTTTAAACTGCTCCAGTGACATCCTATCATCTAAGATAAAATCTAAGCCACCATTTGTCATGAACATGTTCCTTTATGATTTATCTGATATTCAGTGACCCACTTCTACTTCTTTATATCTGGCCTGTAATTTTTATCAACTCCATAATATTCTCTGATCATACCATACCTCTAAATCTATGCGTAACTTTTGCTGCATTCTAGCTATTTTATTTTCTCAAATATACTTTATTGATTATGCTATTAGAGTTGTCTCAAATTCTTTTGTCCTCTTATGCCTGGTACCCCCTTTCCCTCTAGTGATCCTCCCCCTTAGTTCACGTTCATGGATTGTGCATATATGTTCTTTGGCTTCTCCATTGCCTATACTGTTCTTAACGTCCCCCTGTCTATTTTGTACCTACCATTTACGCTTCTAAATGTCTATACCTTTTCCCTCATTCTCTTTCTTCCTCCTAGCTGATAGCCCTCAAAATGATCTCCATGTCTATGATTCTATTCCCACTCTAGCTGTTTGTTTAATTTGTTTTTGTTTTTTGGATTCAGTTGTTGATAGTTGTGAGATTGTTGTCATTTTAATGTTTACAGTTTTGATCTCTTCTTTGTCTTAAATAAGACCCTTTAATATTTCATATAATAAGGTTTGGGTGATGATAAACTTTAGTTGTACCTTGTCTGGGAAGCACTTTATCCATCCTTCAATTCTAAATTATAGCCTTGCTGGATAGAGTCATCTTGGTTGTAGGTCCTTGCTTTTCATCACTTTGAGTACTTCTTGCCAGCTGCTTCTTGCCTGCAAATTATCTTTTGAAAAATCAGCTGATACTCTTATGGGAATTCCTTTGTAGACAACTCTCTGCTTTCTCTTGCTGCTTTAAATAGACATGGTCTGGGGAAATAAGTGTTTACACAATCGCTGGATTTGATGAAGAAGGTTTTAGGTCATGCCTTCATCAGTGTCCATGTCTCTTGCTGGAATGCCCTGCTCCACTCGCACTAACATGGTACACACATATGTTACATTTTAAGAATCATTTTAAGCATCAGTTACTCTCGGAAGCCTGCTGTAACTCTCATAGGACTAGTTGAACACAACTTCTAAGTTCTTATTACCCTCTGTATACATGTCATTATAATTTTCACACCAACTTACTATGCTGTAATGCTTCTTCTTCTCTTATAACCCTCTTCAAGGTTTACATTTGAGCCTCTAAAAGGCACATATTATTTTTTGCCAACATATGAACATTTATGGCCTGGACAAATGCCTGACACGAAAGGGGATTAATACAAATGTGTTGGATGTATATGGAATGCAATAATATAATATGTTTGTGGCAGAAGTCAAATCAAAAGTCATTATTTTCCTTTATTAAGCCGTGAATTGTAAAGAATAAAATGCATGTTTATAGACTTGTAAATTGGATATTTTTTTCAAATGTAAGAAAATATGTTATTTATCAACCATGCACAAGATCAAAGACTATTGCAGTTGAATGGTGGAAATTATTTGGTCAAACAATTTCAGAGTTAACCATATACGATGAGGTCTGTCCAGAAAAAATCCAGTCATTGTTAACATAATGAGAATGGTTTGACCTGTAACCTGTCAGTCAGGAAGAGTGGATAGGAATGAACATGGATGCCTTCACTGATGACTTCACAATGATGACTTCACTAAACTGGTCAGTAGAGGTGGTAGACACTGCTGAGTGAGCATGTGTTCTGTGTGGCTGTCACATTCAAAATGACTGAATGAGTTGATCACTGAATCTGCATCAAATTTCTGTGTTAAGCTTAAACATTCCTCCATGGAAACTATTTGGATGATTCAGAAGGCTTTCAGGATTGATGCAATTAATGCAGCACAAGTAAAAGTGTGGCACAAACACTTTGAAGATGGTGGAGAATCTGTTGAAAGTGATCCATGTCTAGAAGGCCTGCAACAAGCAGAACACTTGACGATGCTGAACGTGTACAAGCTGCAATCAACAAAGATCGGCAACTGACAGTGAGAGAACTAGAAGCTCATTTGGGGATTCCAAAAACTACTGTGTCCATGATTTTGATGCAGGATCTTGGCATGAAATGTATTATGCCAAAATCTGTTCCACAGCTTCTGCTACCAGAACAGAAGGAACATTGTGCTGCAGTTGCTAATGACTTGATTCAAACTTCTACCAATAAACCAGATTTCCTTAAGAAGGTTCTAACCAGAGATGAGGGTGGGTATATGGCTATGATCCAGAAATGAAGACCCAGTCATCCCAATAGAAGTTGCCAGGTTCTCCAGGCCTGTAGAAGGTGCAGGAAAGTTGTAGCAATATCAGGACCATGTGTTTGTGGATTGGGAAGGTGTTATCCATCATCAGTACACCCCCTGCAGGTCAAACAATTAATAAGGAGTACTACTAACTCAATGTCCTTTGTTGGTTGAGAGATGCAATATGATGAAAGCAGCCCCAGGTGTGGGCAACCGCTTGTGATTGGCAGCCTCATCACCACAGTGTGCTCAGTCATGCATCACATCTCATGCAGAGTTTTTGGGTGAAACATCAAATCGCCCAGGTGACTCAGTCCCCCTACAGCCCAGATTTGGTGCCCTATGACTTCTGGCTGTTCGCAAAACTAACATCACCTTTGAAAAGGAAAAGATTTCATACCATGGACGGCATTCAGAATAGTACAATGGGGAAGCTGGTGGTGATTCCAGAGTGTTTTGAACAGTGGAAGAGATGCTGGGAGAACTGTGTGAGGTCCCAAGGTGCTTACTTTGAAGAGGACTGAGGCATCACTGCCCTATGTACAAAGTTTCTTCTACCTTCTTTAATAAATGTCTATTTTTCATATTACATGGCTGAATAACTCTGGAGAGACCACATACAATATTAATCTGTAAAATTTCAATGATCAATATTTGATGAATGGAATCTGCTAAGTTGTTGGTTCCTTGAGAAACATCACATGACTTTTTATTTGCCTTGCGTATGTAATACAATACCTAACACCTATTAATCCCTACATATCTAAAAGTTGGATAAAGGAATAAATTGCATAATAATTGCTTATTAAAAACCATAGTGAAGCAAAAGGTGCTTGATGACCAAAAATGATTGTTTTTTGCATTGCTGCTTTAAAAAATAGATTTTGCCTGTTTTCAATTTTATTTTCAGTTATTTCACTAGGCAGTGCATTTTACTCTTTGTTTGAGGCAAGTTTTCTCATGTTTATGTTTACTAATCTACTAGAGCAGCTTGCGGGTGTGTAAAACACAATCTTAAAGTTTTTCTCAACCACATTGAATATTTTGAGAGGCAAAGAGAGATTGGACTTGTGCTTGACCTGAAGGTGAAGTAAAGGAGAAAACATGTCTTTTAAGGTTAAATGTACAAACAATTAAAACTGAGGCTAATTTAAAAGGCAACCAAATGATCTGTTGGTATCTAAAATAATTCTTATCTCTTTTTGGTATATTTTGGACCTGATTTTGAGAAAGCAACAGCCAGGTATGGTACATATAAGTTAATACATATTTACATAAAATTTGCAGTAAATTGCATTGGAGCATAAAGCAGAAGTTGAGAGTGCAAAGTAAAGTAAGTATTTTATGTCCACTCCTTAGGTCTGAGTACTAATGATTTCATTTGCCCCTCACTAACTAGGAAGTATGTCCATTCTTAAGGACTGGCTCAATAGAAAATAAGTTTCCTAAGAGTTTTAGCCAAAGAAGTTTTCAAACATAAGGTGTTTTATAGTTTATCAATTTTGAATTTAATGTTAGAGAGCCAAATTGTTTGTAAGGGAAGTAAAATTTTGTTTTCATATACAATTTTATTGACTTTATCTTCATAACTTAGGGGACATTTTCCTTGGGAGAAGAAAAAAAGAGCTTGCTTACACATTATTCTCTTTTAAGCTCTAACAGCTCTAATTAGAATAATAATCTCTCTTTATGGGAATGGCAAAGAAAATGAGGACGATGCAACTCCAAAGAAATATTATTAAAATATAAGCCTCCAGAAGCCACATATTTTAAAGCATTCCATTTCCTTGTGTCAGCATTATTCCCTCTTATTTTGGAGTGTTTTTTTACTACTTATTTATAGCTTTATAATAGAAAAAATACACATCTGATGTGTTATTTTGTAGACTTACTATTTTAAATTAAAAGTTTTAATGCAAAAGGAATGGATGACAGAAAGGTGACTTGCCAAAAAATAACAACAGTGTTATATTGTTATTATATCTTGAAATTATAATTTTTTTGCAAACTGAGAAATTATAATAGAGAACTAAAAATGAATGTGTCAAGGCAAAAAAAAAAAAAAAAAACCTAAAAAAGAAAAACCTGCTTTAAAGAGCCTAATATAGGCATGAGTCACAAATGTAAAAGTCAGACCATTAAAATAAAATGCTGTGGCAGGAAGTTATTGTAGTTATGTAACCATAGCCATTATAACATCAGGTTTTGAAGAAAATTTCATATAGTTGTGAATAAAATGGATGGTTGACAAGTTAGGAGAAAGAGCTCTGTTTCAGAATGGGGAGAAGAAAATGCCACTTTTTCTGAGTATTTGAAAGAGAAGGAAAAAATTAAAATAGTAATTCAGATACAATATAGAAAAGAGAGGCGGTGCTCAGTTCGGTTTGGGTTCATCAGCTGAAGTTAAGATGTGTGTGACTGCCAGCATGTAGCACGTAAAACTGTGACTTTATCATTCAATTAATATTTATCATGAATATATTGTCCTTTAAATTGGTATATATTTATCTTAGTGTAATGTGGAAATATTAGAACTAATAATTAAAAATATTTATTTTATGAGAAAATACCTCCCATGAAATGGGATAGTTTCACTGAGGAACAGGAAAGTTTTCATATTTTTAGAAGAAATATTTTGTTATCTTATGGGAGAAAATATTTTCTCACAACTCACAAAATATACTTATTAGATATTTGGCTTTAACTATATATGTCAATAAATGAAGGAAATAAATGTAGTTAATGGAAAATAGTCAACTTGATCTTTGTTGAATCTCAAAGTAAATATAAAGTTAGTATGTATTAGTCCCTTTGTAGATATCTCCATCTTCTATTCTGCCATTAAAAAATATAATGAACTGTCCAAAACCGATGTCTTACATAAATTCATGTTATTGGTGTTTTAAAAATGTCTTTTTATTCCAATGAGTTGAAGATCAAGCTATCTAAATTATCTTTCACATCATAAGTCTGCAATCATTAATGTGTTACAGGCAGAAAGGATTATAGATTATATGAAATGTAACATAACCACAAAAAATGTCTCAGAGCTACTTTACAGAAAAGAGTTCATAGTCTGATTTTCAAGAATTTTTGGATTATGGATATAAGCAAAATTAATCTATTATTTATATTACATTGTTATGTTATTTGGTTGAATTTATAAATACCTGAAAGTGTATTTTGACAAATTAAGAATCCTTTTATAATATCAGACTTTCTTAATTACATAAAGACAAAATTTTAATTATTTAAGAAATAACCCTATTAATGGTACACAGCCCTATTTATATGTGAATCTGTGATACATCCATCAGCAGAAACAGTGATTCATAATACTTTTCATTTAAAAGATAGATATTTTGAAAGCTTTTTGTAAAACTTCAGTTATTGGAGAGACAGAATTAATTCAGAGGTAACTGTGAGTTAAAATTTCATCTTCGTTCTTTAAGACAGCCACTAGTGAAAAGACAGCCACTTGATCTTCTCATGGGAAACTTAAATAAGTATGTATGAGAAGAGATTAACCAATCAAAGTGCATTGAATAGGTGGCATATTAAATTTTACTTTCAATGAATAGTCTACTCACTCTTTGTTAAATAGGTAATTCCCCTCCTTTGTTGTTTAATTAATTTTCTTCTATAGAACTTATTCAATAACCTCCCAAGATAATCCTCAATTAATTATTTTTAAATAGATAAATGTACACAATAGTAACACTAAAGGTACAAAAAGGCATGCATGAATAATATTCATATACTTTATCCAGTTTTCCCCAATGAAAGAAGCCAGTGTTATCATATATGTACATTTTCAAAGATATATTTTACATATAAACATATTTTTGAGGTTTTGTTGCTGTTTTATTTTAAAACAAATAGTAAATTACAAATTCCACTATTCTGTATTTTAAATGATTTTTGAAAATCATTTATAATATTCAGATAGGATCCATTTAAAAATATTTAAATATTGAACATTTGACTATCATGTCATTGTACAGATCTGATAGTTAACATAATAAGTAAATTTGGCCCAATTTAAAGTATATGTTCTTAATTTTGTCCTCCATTTTTAGTTAATGTTTTACTTTTTTACTGAGGCATAATTTAAATATAACAATTTATGAATTTTGACAAATGTACATAATTATTTGCATTTCTAAATCTTTCACCATACATTCTATTATTTTCTTCTGTGTATCTGTGTATGTATGTTCTTTTTAATGATTGGGAAGATTAGGTGAATGGTTAATAGTATTCAAGCTACTATTGCTTCATGGCAATCACTGCAATCTTAGTGCAGAAAGTAGCCATTTTATGGTGTGCACAGATTCTGTCGATTAGGAACTTGAACAGGACAGAACGGGAATGACATAACTTTGCATGGAATGTCCCTGGTAACACTAGGTGGTGAGACTGATTTGCCAGCAAGGGGCTAGAAACATCTTGGGGTGTCCATACACTTCTGGGGGTTGGTGTTGGCTGTTTGCTGAGACCCCTCCTGTAAATGTGGACAAGAACTGCACAATGGCCTCTTTGTATAACAAAGATCTCGTAGTCTGGTGGTTGCAGGAAATTCAAACTTGTTTCACCTCTACTCTTTTAGCCTTGGTTAAACGGTTAAATGGTTAAATGGAATCACTGCTCTTCAGTAGTCCTTTTGCTCTAGCTTTCTATTTTGTTTCTTAGCTGGATGAAAGAATGCTGTAGGAGTGTTTTCAAGAAGGGCTTTTCTGAGTTAAGTCCCACTGATCTCTCAATTCTACATTCAAGCCAAACGTTAGTTAGCTGGGTAGATGCAATTCCTGAATTGCTTTTTTCCTCAACCACTTTAGGAGTGATTGTCCCGCTGATGTCAAGTTTGAATATTTCAGTGGGGAAGGCAGAGACCAGGCTTGTAGCTGTTATAATATTTTGTTTAAATAGCTGAAAGATGCTTTCTTTATCCATTTATTATATATGCATGTTAATAAATCTGTGAGTAATTATATCCCCCTAGAATATGCTTTCCCATTTTAAACTATAAATTCCAGTATTTATTAGCCCTTGGAAAGTTTTCTTAAATTATATTTAGTTCCATTAGGTTGGAATGTTTTTACAAAGAAATAAGTAGATATGCATCTTGGATCTCCTTTGTGTTTTTTAACTCTTGATTTTTTCTATTTTTTATATCTATTTTACTGTGTTCACTTTTCACATAATACTGACATCAATGTGCTTTATTACTTTTTAGCAATACCTATCTCCTTTGTACAACTACCAATGTGGACTTCTATCTAAGTAAAATTATTTTTCACTTTTACTAGTTTCTAATTTCCTTTTATTGTTTCACCAGATAGTCCCCAAATTCCTGAATCTCTGCTTTGAGGTTAAGGAGGTGCTTTCTCCCCCTTAATGTATATGTAAGAGCCTGCTAATGTCCCATAGCAGAGACTTTACTCCGGAGCTTTCCTGGTCTGTCTTCTTCTCTACCCACCACCTTCCTTTCTTCCTTCTAGTCTTCCCTCTTTCCTTACAATTGGATTTTATCTGGAATTCTTGTGCTGTTTCACTTTAATTATTATATATCTTTGAATGAGATGATTGTTACCTACAGCAGATATTTACAAGAGGTTTCTGTCAGGCAGGCCAGGGCCAATTTCCACAGTTCAGAAAATCTCTTTCTTATGACCCAATGCTTCATTGGTAGTTTTTGTTTGCTTGCTTTCCTTTTAGTTCTCTGATAGATTTCTGAAGAAAGAGAACTTAAAAAGCAACATTTTTCTTCACTCTGTATCACCAAAAGATTGCTCCTAAGAAATAGAAATGTATCTGTGATGGTTAATATAGTTCAGCGTCCCCTCCTCCCCCTTGATGAAAAAACGGGATCCAGGAACATTCCCAACACAAATTCAACTACATTGTTTTCATTTCTTCTGAAATAGTGGGTCCTCCACTTAGAGAACTAGGTGCACCTTTGTCATCTGAGATTTTTGGTCATGTGCATCTACTCAGTTCCTGCCTGCCTCTCTGTTTCTGACAACAGTCCTCTCTCCTGTATTGTTATTCAGGCATATACCTATCTTTTAGCATTATAAATGACAGTTTGTCCTTCAGCTTTATATGCCTGCTTTTAATAATTTATAAAAAGATCAATAAACTGTTTGTTACAAAGCCGATAATTTTATGTCTCCAACCCTTAACATTTTATTCTGCATTAATAGCCAATGCTTGTAATTTTTTGTCACAAAGCTAGCCATTCCCATCTTCTTAATATCACTTCCAAGGCCAAGATTTCCTGACTTTTTGTGGACCTTCCACTACAGAAATAATTAATTACCACATTTTCACCATCCAAATGTCTTTGTTTAACCACACTGAGTATTTTTAAATATTCTTTCTCAGATATTGTTTTCCCTGTAATAATATAGGAAAGTATAGTAGAGGTGATTATGGAGAAACTTTGAAATAAATAGAAATATTAGCTTGAGAAAAATAATCTAATTAATTTAAACCTCATTGTTCACATCTACAAAGTCAAAGGGAGGTATAACTACTGTATAAAATAATCAGGCTAGATTATACTCCAGATTTTTAACCGCTATAATTAAATCATTCTTCATTAGAAACATATTTTTTCAGGTTTTTGTTTCATTGGCTTTTTGTTTTTGTGTTGTTTCACTGTTTTTTAATTATTTATTTGCAAGATTTGTGACTCATTCAACCTGACTCTGGGGATTCTATCAAGCTCAGAATACTTTTTAAAGTATACTTTATTGATTATATTATTACAGTTGTCCCATTTTTCTTCTTCAATTTACCCCCCCCCCCAATAACCCCTTCCAGCATTTCCCTTCCTTAGTTCATGTCCATGGGTCATGCATCATTCTTTGGCTTTCTCATTGCATATACTGTTCTTAATATCTTCCTGATTATTTTGTACCTACTCAGTTATGCTTATAAATCTCCATAACATTTCCCCTGTTCTCCTCCTTTCCGCTGCCCAGCTGATAGCCCTCAAAGTGATCTCTATTTTTATGATTCTGTTCCTGTTCATGTTGTTTGCTTGGTTTGGTTTTGGTTTTGGTTTTTAGAATTAGTTGTTGATAGTTGTGATTATTGTAATTTAATGTTCAGAGTTTTGGTCTTCTTTTCCTTAAATAAGACCCTTTAACATTTCATATAATAAGATCTAGTTGATGATAAACTCCATACTTTACCTTGTCTGGATAGCACTTTATCTGTCCTTCCATTCTAAATGATAGTTTTGTTGGACAGAGTAATCTTGGTTGTAGTTCCTTGCTTTTTATCACTTTGAGTACTTCTTGCTAGACCCTTCTTGTCTGAAAAGTTTCTTTTGAGAAGTTAGCTGAGAGTCTTATGGGAACTCCTTAGTATATAACTCTCTTCTTTTGTCTTGCTACTTTTTAGATTCTTTCTATAGCTTTAATCTTAGGTAATTTAATTATGATATATCTTGATCTGTTCCTTTTTGGGACCAACTTGTTTTGGATTCTCTGAGATTCCTGGGTTGGTATATCTATTTCCTTCACCAGATTGAAGATTTCCTTCAATATTTTTTTAAAAATAAGTTTTCCTTTTCTTGCTCTTTCTCTTCCCCTTCTGGCACCCCTATGATGCAGATGTTGGAATGTTTAAAGTTGTTCCAGATGTTCCTAAGCCTCTCCTTATTTTTTTGAATTCTTGTTTCTTCATTCTGTTCTGAATGAATGTTTATCTCTTCCTTTTGTTCCAGTTCCTTGATTTGAGTCTCAGTTTTCTTCCCTTCACTGTTGGATCCCTACATATTTTTCTTTATTTTATTTGTATAACCTTCACTTCTTCCTTTACTTTATGGCCATACTCAATCATTTCTCTGAGCACCCTGATGCAGAGTTCAAAACTCTGCATCTGATATGTTGTCTATCTCCTCAATGTTTAGTTCTTTTCCTGGAGTTTTGATCTGTTCTTTTATTTGGGCCACATTTTTTTTGTCTCCGCACACCTGTTACATTGTAAGGAGCAGAGCCTTAGGTATTCACCAGGGTGGGGGAACCCAGTTTGCTGCATTGTGGTGCTGTATTTGGGAACTGGTCAGAGAAAGAAAAATGCCACTTGATTCTTGATTCTTGCCACTTGCTTGATTCTTGTCTCACTTTCAGTCATTTCTGCCACTATGCACAAGCGAATTGTACTCTTCAAGGTGCTTCCCTAGTGCTGATTCTTGGGTGAGTGGGCTTGTGTATGTTCTAGGACTCTGTGGGCCCCTCCAATGGACTGTCTTGAGAACGGCAGTTTCTCCTGCCACTACAACCCCACAAGTTTTTACAGGTATAGATTTTGAAGATTTAATTCCCTGTGCTGGAAATCTGTTTTGCTTCCCAGTTGTTCTTCCCGATTTACATAAATGCAAATGTGGGACTACCCAGTCCACCAGCTGCCACCTCACCTGCCCAGTCTACCAACCGCTGCCTTGCAGCATATCCTTCTGCCCCAGCTGCCCACCTCTGCCTCTCCTACCAGTCTCGGTAGATGTTTCTTCTTTAACTCCTTGGTTGTCAGACTTCCATACAGTTACATTTTCTGGTAGTTCTGGTTGTTTTTTTGTTTTTAAATTGGTTGTTATCCTTATTTTGGTTGTGTGAGGAAGTGAAGTGTATCTACCTATGCCTATGTCTTGGCTAGAAGCCCTCAACCTCCGAACATTCTTGATCCCTTTAAAATTATAGCTTTGCCCTGGGTGGTGTGGCTCAGTGGATTGAGTACTGGCATGTAAGCCAAAGGGTCACTGGTTCAATTCTCAGTGAGGGCACATGCCTGGCTTGCAGGACAAGTTCTCAATATGGGGGCACACTAAAGGCAACCACATATCAATGTTTCTCTCCCTTTCTTTCTCCCTCCCTTCCCCTCTCTCTCTAAAAATAAAAAGTAAAACCTTTCAAATGAAATAAATTAAAAATTATGATTTAATGAAGACATTTGAGTTTTAGCCCTCTTAGTTTTATATCCAAGGTTTACAATATCTGCCAAAGAGTTGTGGAATTTGTTCTAAGAGAAACCTTGTTTCTACTGGCTCTTTCACTGGTCCCAAGTCTAAGTTTCAAAATTAAGTGTTGGATTTTTAAAATTTTTCCATTGGATGTGTGTGGTGAGGGTAAATGGGTTAGTTGGTGGTCTCTGAAGATTCTCTTTATATCCCTAAGTGCTTAGAATCGTGTTCAAAACATTTAAATTCATGTCTAGCTATTTTTCAATGGGAGAATGTTGCAGATAATTTAGTCCACCATGATCCTGAAAACACATGCTCTGCTCCCTTTGATAAATGATTAAATTCTGCTCTTGGACCAATACACCTATGTCACAGTCCATTCAGGCTACTATAATAAAATTTCATAAACTTCGTGGCTTATAAACAACTACATTTTTTTTTCCCAGTTCTGGAGGCTGGAAATCTGGAATCATGCTGCCAGCATGGTTGGCTGAGGACTTTCTTCCAGATTACATACTTCTTATATCTCCACATGACCGAAAGGGGAAGGCAGCTCTGGCAGGCCTGCTTTATGAGTGTTAATTTCATTCATGAGGGCTCTGCCTTCATAACCAAATCACCTCCCAACACCCATTCCCCCTCCGCTAATACCATCACATTGGAAATTAGGATCTCAACATATAAATTTTGAGGGGATATAAACATTCAGTCCACAGCATCATATCTGCTGAACAATCCCATCCCCATATTCAGACATATGTTAATTTATGTACACTCACTTAATGCCTTTGTGTTCCTCCAGTCTCCCTCTCCTCTTTTCTTTGGACTTACTTCATTTTCTAAAAGTCAAATCTGAAAAAAATAATAATTGCATCTATCCTTTCAGGATTGCAATCAGGATTTCCAACCTTCATAAAATATGTTCAGATTCTTTGTAGTAATTCTCCACCCCTAAAGTAATCCAATTATTTATTTTCTTCTAATCTTCCAAGAGTTTTTCAATCAGCTAGACAAATATGTCTTTTGATGACCTTAATTAGACATGTATGCTATTTAATATTATTTTTGTGCTCAGGTTGTCCATCAGCCTTTCACTCATCTTCAGAGGATTCCTTTTCCTATACCTTTTGGTTAGAAAGTTAGTCCAAAGGATTCCAATAGTCCTGCAACCTCTGGCTTTCTAAACAAAAATCTGAATAGCCTATATCAACATGATAGCATGAACCTTCAGGGATAAATTATGTTAGCATGGTGTCCTTCCAAATTAACAATTTGTATTATATTTTTATTTTTCCCTCTTCTATAGTAGAAAATGTACCAAGGTAATTTCTTCTACCACACAGACTGGAAGTTTGATATGATTCTTAACAATATTAAGAACTTGAATATAAAAATGAGCAAGACTGTGACAAAATGCTGAGGAGAGTCATGTAAATTAAACTCAGACATTTATGAGGCAAAAGGGCAGTAACGTAAGAATGTCCTGTAAAGCATAAGGAAAGGCACATCAAATTATGTGATAATTGGGAAGAATAAAGAAAAGATCCACACAAAATGTTTGTTGTGAAATGAGTCTTGAAGTATGCATATGACTTCACTAGGGTGACATCAGATAATTTAAAAATAGAAAAAAGAATATGCAAAAGCACTGTTTTCTGAGGAATAATGGAATAATTAAAGAGCGAAACACAGTTATGTATAACTAAAAATAAGCTATATTGAGAAATAAAAATAAAATAGAAATTTATCTCACCTTGCCTTATAAATTTTTTCTTTAAATGCTGATTTCCATGCTAAAGCTTGAGTTTCTCAAATTGGGGCACCTATCCATCATTTTGCACTTAGTATTTATTCTAGTGAATACTTAAACATGTTCAATGTATGTTTTATTGATAAAAAAGGACTATGGCTATCTGATATAGACTATAGAACCCTACCTTATAAAACAACAAAATTACAGTTTGAGATTAACTGTGTGTCCGTCAGCATTAAAATATATCTGGCTTTTAAAAAGGAGAGATTGCATCTTCTAGTAACTGCTTCATTGATCACAGCAGGAGATGTAATCCAAAGACCTGAAAGGATGAATGAGACCGAAGTAGTAGTACGTTAGTGCGTGGTGATAGAATTACTCAGGAAGAAAGAAAACCCAGTCCTCAAGGAGCGTATGCTTGTGTGTAGGGAAGTGAAGTTGAGAGTAGGTAAGGAAGATGTTCCAGGCCGTCAGAGGTGGCAGAGGAATACAGCAGAGAGTGGAAGAGAAAGGGGAGAGGTAGTGGAATGGTGAACATGCCGGGGGTGAGTGGAAGAGGAGGCTGCAAGTCAGCCTGTGGCACTGCGTAAGCAGCCACATGTCCTACAAGAAAGTCTTTTTTTAATTGAAATAAAACTAATGTTTCATAAAGGTGATAAATGGAATGACATCTCATAGATTAAATGTTAAGGTGATGAACAATAAGACTGCCAGTGACAGCAAAACACGAAAAAAATTAAATCTGTTGTAAGAAAATGAGCTTTCCCAAGCTCTTTCAAAGTATTTCAGTCCTTTCACTGTTTCGAACTTAGGGATAAAGTTATGTTGAACTTAGATTCCAAATTACAATTACTTCATAGTTCTTCTGTGAGAAATTGCAAGGCCTAATTCATTGTAAAAAAAATAAAAGATTAATTGTTCAGTGAGTGTTATTGCCCCAACTGTATCTCACATATACACAAGTCTACCTTGCATTATTTTATCAAGGAAGAAATTTAATTTTAGCTAAGGAATGAAGGATGGAAGTCAAAGAGAGTTCCCATTATTTTTAAAGAAAAGTTCATTTTATTTCTCAAATCATCAATAAAATCAGGATTTTAAATTTTATGCTGTTTCTCTTAAATGTATACTGATGGTTGCCTTTTGCTATAGTAAACCATTTTCTTTCATACTGCAATAAAATTAGATGTACTCAAAAACTTCAGCAAGTGGTGCTTTTATGTAGAGAAAATACAATTTTTGAAATACTAGAATTGAGATTTAAAGAAAAATCTGCTCCAAAAAAGGAATATCTGTCAGAAAATCTATTTAAATAACAATATTAGCAGCATCTTAACGGCAATACGTGTCATATCTGAGCTGGAATATAACCTGTGTGGGAGAAGAGATTAAATGTGAGGTTTTAAAATACCCCCTTAAAAAAACTAATATGCATTCTTAAAATAAGAGTTATGTGGGTAGCTTAACATCTGCTAACCACTCCTAATGCCCATAGTGAAAATTATCCCAGTTGATCTGTAATTAATCTTAAACTTAATTCTGGGAAAAAATATAGTTAAGTGTTATTAAGTTTCATTTTATGTCCTTCCCTCCCCTGAAAAGACTTCTGTGTAGTATAAAAATCTATTCTTGATGCAGGTTCATTACATTATTTATGCAAGGCATTACTGGGGAATCATTGTAAAGATGGCTATCACAAGACCCTGGGTAATGAACAAAAAAATGAAACTAGATATCTACCTGAGGTGAACTTTGTGTTCACTTTATGTATGTTACAAATGTTTATTGATTTATTTCATTTTCAAGTTGAATTAGAAGTAGTTGAACTAGAATGTGTATAAACTCAGATAATTCTCATTTGTGTGGTCACCAATGACCATCTGACACCTCTGTTCTTTCTGATGGTTACACGTGTCCCAGGTGGTAGCCTCATAAGCCTGGTATCAGTTCAGAAGGCTTCAGAACACAGTGGTTCCTGTGTCTTGATACCCTCTTTCAGGGCTACATTATAAGGACAAAATATTTTGGCTGCTTCATGTTACAAGCTTTTATTTACTTTCCTTCACAAGGAAAATGTGTCTGCCTTTGGGAATAGATGAATAATGAACTTGTGCAGAGTTTTCAACGTGGGTATTAAAAAAACAAATTCATGTTTCTCTCTGCCTACTGACAGAGAATCAGGATTTTAGGAAAGCTCAGCTATATATTTTTCAGATAAAAGAGAAATTTGTTTTTGAGAGTATGTCTACTGAAGCAATATTTTTACCCAAAACTCCCAGTCTGTTGGCCCATTGCTAGTTTTCTCTCCACCCACTCTCTCATTTTTTTTTAAATAAAATATCGAAGTAAGAATGCAGTGATGACTAAATGGGAATGACATCATCTTTATTCAAGGGCTTATTAAAGACTTAGTTTAAGTTAATCAAAATTATTGGATGTGTGGCAGCAATATGAATGTTAGTGACAGAGAATATAAGCAGGGATTTCATTTTCTCAAGGAATTAGCTTTTTTCATATGAAATAGATATTATACAAGGAAATACATATTAGAGTTATTATATTAATCTGTAATGCTATCAATAAAAATACTAAATAGCCACTCATCTGCTATTGATATTTAGCAATTCCTGCATATACTCTCTGTTTATTTCTTTAGAAAAAAGCTTGTTTATAAAATTAATGAACCTTCTGTTCCCTGTTGAACATACAGATCTCATAGAAGCTGAGAAAATAATCATCACTCCGGTGAGCACAGGCATTTGAACATCTATGCACATGTCTATATTTCTTTCTATATTTACATTAAATGTGTTCATTCTTTAAAAATACCCAGGTATTTTTGAGACTATATAAACGGCTATAAGAGAAAACAGTTCTAATTTCCACCTTCTGATCACTTCATCATACTGTGACTATGGACAAGGCATACCACACATTCCCTGTGTGACAATCCTGCATTTTTTTGCTATTAATTTTAGAAGCACCCTGATATTGTTTTGAGGAACTCTTCTCCTATTGTATTAAATCTTGGTGAAACTTCAAATCAAACATTTTATTTCCTTTCCATCCCTTCACCTTCTTATGGATAATAGTGCAGGGATTGACTATGGGAGTGAGGGGCGGGCTGGGTGGAGGAAAATTGGGACAACTGTCACAGCATAAACAATAAAATATTTTTAAAACATTTTTATTTATTTATCTTTAGAGGGGAAGGGAAGGAGAGAGGGAGAGAAACATCAATGTGTGGTTGCCTCTCATGCATTCCCTGCTGGGAACTAGCCCACAACCCAGGCATGTGCCCTGACTGGGAATCAAACTGCAATCCTTTGGTTCGCAGGCCCGCACTCAATCCACTGAGCTACACCAGCCAGGGCAACAATTAAATATTTTTTAAAGATTTTATTTACTTAGAGAGAGGAAAGGAGGGAGAAAGAGAAGGAGAGAAACATCAATGTGTGGTTGCCTCTCACGTGGCTCCCACTGGGGACTTGGCCCTCAACACAGGCATGTGCCCTGACTGGGACTCGAACCAGCGACTCTTTGGTTCACAGCCCAAGCTCAATCCACTGAGCTACACCAGCCAGGGCCAATAAAATATTTTTTAAAAATTAAATAAAAACACTGTATTTTCGCCAAAGTGCAGGTAACTTCAATATGGGCCAATTAGAGGGTATATTCTTAGAATTTGAATTTGACTCATTGTCTTTGATTGTAAGCAATTTCTCAGTTTATGCAGTGTTCCATGCAAATATTTTCTTTTTATATCTGCTTTGAAGTAAAAACAGTTGAGAAACAGTAATTGCAATGTCTTTCCTACTTTTGTGTGTTATGACTTTTTTTTGTCTCTCAGGTAGACTCTGATTATAGTCATTCACATCCATTTCACTGTGGTCTCTAAGATTATAATGGAGCTGAAAAATTTCTGTCACCTACTGACACCACAGTCATCATAACATCATTGAGTTATGCGTTATTCATGTGTTTGTGGTTATTTTGGTGTAAACAAACCTACTACACTGCCAGTCATTCAAAAGTCTAGCACATGCAATCACATACAGTACATACACTTGATAATACAGGGTGGGGCAAAAGTAGGTTTACAGTTGTGCGTATGAGAGATGCAGAGTTTATTCTCATTTTATTATTTATTCATTATTGTAATATTTGTATACAAAGGATTGTAGAGCTACCTTTGCCCCACCCCATATAATAAAGGACTATGTTACTGGTTGATATATTTATGATACTATACTTTTTATTATTATTTTATAATGTATTGTTTCTACTTATAAAAAAGCTTTCTGTAACACACAACACTGTGTTGTGCTGGCAACAGCCCCATACATGTCATGTTTACTGTATCTCTTGATTGCATCATTTCTCTAGTTTTGATTTGTCTGCTACTTTGTATAGTGACATGCTGTACAGGCTTGCACCCTAGGAACGAAAGGCTATACCATATAGCCCAGGTGTGTGGCAGGCCACACCATCCAGGTGTGAGTAATACACTCCACATGTTCACACAAAGATGAAATTGCCTAATGATGCCTTTCTCAGAATGTATCTCACCATTAAGCATCTCATGACTGTATATTATGATCCTAATTAGACCACTTTGAATGTAAAATCTTGATGTATGTCTGAGCAAAGGAAGAGGAAGGGAAAAGAGATTTTAACTTTAATTCAACATTAAACATTTTAAATTATTAATGGCTTTGACTCATTCATTCTATGAAGAACAAAATGCAAATTACTCACTTTCTGAAAAAAAAAATTCTAACCTATTCTTGCAAATGGAATAAAAAGTCACCAGGAAAAAATTAGGCCTTTAATTCTAATCATTCTTATTAAGAGATTGTGAACAAAAAAATTGACATTTTCACAGTTTTAGTATCAAGGTGGAGAGGTAATATTTGAATTCAGTATTTTGCTTCCTATTCTTTACAACAGACACAGTGATGTAGTTTTTATTTTTTTCCTCAATCTAAATGGATATATTAAATACTTTTTTCTCTCATCCAACTAAAAAATAACATGAAGCTTTGGACATCAAGTCATTTTACACTTAACCCAATATCAATGTAGAGCAGCACTAAATAATCCCATTTTTATCTAATATTATTGAGTTTTCCAAAATAGGTCATTGGTAAAAATTTTTGTGTGCTTCAGTTTCAGTTCCCAGCAACCTGAATTTCAAAGATATTCATTCTATGCACCATTGATCATGTAAAGCAAGATAAACTTTTGATACAAAATTGTTGGTGTGATAGCAGGCGTTCCAGTACTGGGATGCAGATATCATAAAGCTCTGTACTAATGAAAGTATTTTAAAAAAGGTTCACTTTCCAGTGCAACATATGTCATACATAATGAAGAGAGTAAGGAAATTATGTAAACATAGTTCTTTTAGAGAGTAAAAGAACTATGTAAAATATTTCCCAAACACAGTATATAGGTAAAGTGGAAAAACCCTCTACTAAAATTCAAACTATACTTTGCTATCTAAGTAGTAAGACCCTTTTAATATGTGGTAGCAATATTTCTGATGGTAGAATGTCCTGCAAAATTACTTATAAATAATATGGTAGCTCCAGGCCAGTACTAGGTTAGTTGTCATATGTCTTAGAAACAATTGTGCAAATCTTTGACCCATAACTAGTTCCCTATAGAACCTGATGTATCAAGGAATCAGGGCAGATTTTTTTTTTTTTATGTGACTACAAGTTCTGAGAAGGCAATTTGGGCAAATAAAATCTCTGGACAAGTCCTCCAAAGCATTTCCAATTACTCGGTGGGTCACCGATGGATTTTTTATCTTGCTCTTGAAATTAGTAGCATATACAGTTTGAGCAAACAAATATCCCACTCCTTACTCTGAATGTGTCAGCAGTGAAACCAAAGCATATTTATTTTACTGCTTGATGAATTGAAGAGTAAACAATTAATCACAGAATCCCTTTCCTTCTTCTAACCCTTGATGAATGTTCTTATATACATGATGTCATTGATAGATATTTGTTCCACTTCTGCAAAGTGTGAAGCATAAAAGTTTAACTGCAAACACATGCCTCTTCCACTCAGTGCATAAACATGTAATTGCCACATTGCCAATAAAGGACTGCATCGCTTTAGTATCTAAGTTAGTCCTTGTTCATTTCTTCTTAGAGAGATTCATTAGCACAAATAACTATTGTTTTAGCTTATGGAACTGCAGTAGAGAGACATTGAGGGCTTTTTACCCATCATACTATTAAGTTCTTTAGGGTTTTAAGGCTGGGCTTTACTCAAATATATATTGCATACCCAATGTATAAAGCAGCCCTTCATATGGATATTTGATAAGCAAAAAGCTAAATATTCATAGGAATGAAGATGATTAGAATGAATTGCTATCAGTTAATCATTCATTCATTCATTCATTCATTGACTGGTCATTTAAAAAATAGCCTATACACCTCTCCAAAATGTATCTTCTCATTCAGTACTCAAGTTCAAGTAGTCTGATTTGTATGCCTACAACTCTTCTGGAATTATTATTCTAATTCTAATAAAATGTTTTCAATTCTTATTATATTTTCTGTACTTTCTGTGATATTTGATACTGCAAACAACTCTATTCTTGAAATTATTTTCCCTTATTAAAGACACATCTTTTTTTCTGTGAAGAAATTTCAGCATTGTGTGCAAAACTCCTCATATTATGACCTCCATCAGTATTTACAAGATCAAGTCCTTCTTGTCTCATACATAATAAACCCTATGCTTTAGACAAAATGTACTCCACCAACGTTCTCCAGGTGAGCCAAGGTTTCTCATGCCTTCTGACTTACTTTCTCCTTCCTTTCCACCATTTAAATTATCATTCACCAAGGGTAACTTAGCTCAAATTATGCTTCTCCTGTGAAGATTTGCCTTAACATCTCTGGCAGAATAGCAATTCTTCATCTTGCTTCTCTTGAAAAAAATTTGCATTAACACAATATTACACTTTCTCAATAGTTTCTGCATAGATGTATTTTCCTAACTTTATTATAAATAGATTATTTCAAAGTAATGAGTGCATTCTGTCTATTTTTGTATCCACAGAAATTACATTAGTACCTACTATCTAATTGACACATAAATATCAAAATATTGAAATACAGAATGAAGCAAAGGTAAGACTAAAAGATCTAGAGGTATAATTAATATATCAATTTTTAATTTAAGTTTTACAGTTTAATAGTATTAAAGATGTGTACTGAGAAGAAATATATGTGAATTATCTAAAAACAAGAATAGTTTTTTCAAAATTATGATTTATGAAATTAACATAATGAGTCTTTTTTAAAAGATTTTTTTATCTATTTTTACAGAGAGAGGAGGAGAGGGAGAGAAATATCAGTGTTTGGCTGCCTCTTGCATGCCCCCTGCAACCCAGTAGGGTGCCCTGACTGGGAATTGAACTGTCAACTCTTTGGTATGCAAGCTATAATGAGTCTTTTGATGGAAACTATGTAAGATAGCTACCTACTGGTACCCAACATGTAAATCATTTGTAAACAAAGTGAACATATGCACATATGGACTTGTAAGTATTTGGATATTACCAGAGCTTCATTTTCCTAAATTTGACAAAGCTGGTAACATACAGACCAAGTGACATTTAAAAAAAATTTCTCTCTAAAGAATAAAATAGAGCCAGAGACATGGAAATAAAGAACAAACTGACAGTGACCAGATGGGAAGGGGAAGAGGGATAACAGGGGACAAAGGGGAAGGGTCAAGTCAAGTAACATGTATAAAGGACCCACGGGCAAGGGCAATGGAGGGGAGAACTGAATGTAGGGGGTGTGGGCAGGGCAGGAGAGAGCAATGGGAAAAAATGGGGGCACCTATAATTGAAGAACAATTGTAAAAATTTAAAAAGAATAAATAAATGGGTGTAATAATAGCATTTGGTACTTTTAAAATATTACTGACAAATAAGAAAAAAGTAGTCACTAACATTGAAGAGCCATGAGACAGTGATGAAATCACTTTTGTACTAGTTATTGAATGAAATTCTTGACATCAGACAGCCTAAGAAAGTGATGAAGATAGCAATTCACAAGAAAACATTTTGAGAGAAAAGAGGAATATTCCACCAAAGTCAATAAAATATTTAAGGCAATCTAAGGTTGAAAAAAATAATAACTTCACAATGTGTTACAATCAATCATTAAAAATATGTATAAGAAACATCTTTAAAAAAGAACAAATGATTTGTATCAATTCTCTAAAAACTAAGATATCTTCTTAGATTTAAAAGAATCTGTAAAATAAGACTGAGCCTCACTTAATCTTTAGCTATCTAAAAAACAAACTATCTACAATATTTTTTTTCTGAATGTCTGAAAGTTAAATTTTGTTGTAATGTCCTGGAGGTATATAGCCTAGATGTCAGACAAGTAAGTCAGAATACATTGAGGGAGGTGAAAAATTCTACCTGTAGTAACTTATACAGGTCATTGTTATCCTGTACATGCAGAGGATGATTTCTTAAAAAACAACAACAACAAAACTGTTATATCATAACACAATATATAACTCATTTTTGAGAAACAGTAAAAGAAATGTGGTCTGTTTACTATGAGGGAAAAAAAGATGATTAATGGGAATTACCCTAAGTACAAAATTGTTTGAATTTTTTTAATTTCTAAAAATTAAATTTTTCAATGTTGCCTCAGAGAGTAAAGGAAAAAAGAAGCTGGTTTCAAAAAACTGTTCAATAGTTAGTTTAGACCAACCAAGATAGAGTTTTTCTTGAACAGTAAAATGTCATTCACTAGAAATAGACACTAAGTATCAAGAATGTTACAAATGTTGTGGAAGAATTTCTGAGTTATATAGACCCTTTTTCTTTAAGCCTCAAATTTTTTAACAAGTAACTGGTTTTCCATATTTTTATTTTGTAATATTTTTCTTCTTCAGATAGAATTAGGTTATAGAACACTCGAATATGAAGAGAAAAACGAGGTTAATTGAGATTTTTTACTCAGAAGTGATGGAATGCTGGGTTTTCCCATGCATCTTTTGAATAACACTTTCACAGGTTGCTTTGACGTTGAGGGAGAAAGATGCTAACTTTTCTCTTTCTTCATCACCTAGATCATTTATTGTCAGTTGGAAATGTAAAGCTAGTGCATATTTTCACACTCAGTACGTAAGTCATACCTTACAATCACTGTAACGATTCTGAAATATGGAAACAAGGCTGCAAACGGGGGATGGCAGCCTTCAGAAAGCCAACGCCGTGAATGCCGTCATGCCGCCATCTTTCCCTCTTCCCTCTTTCTCTTTCTTGTCATCCATATCCCTGCTAGTATTTATTAGTTAACTTTTCCAGGACTTAATAGCCATGGGATTGAAAGTAAGAATGTTTGCTTCAAAAATAAAAATAAAAATACATTATTATTTTAATAATGCAGACATGAAAGCTGTAATGTGTGTTTTTTGTGCATATATTGGAGATATGCAAAAATACATAATTCTAATTGAAGGAGTAATTTTTAAATACCCATATTGTACATTCATGTTTATCTACAAATATTTAGCAATTATTTAGAATTTAAATCGGTCAATCAAAACCCCAAGCAAACCTTGTGTTAAATACAAATATGGAAATTTTTATAGTTATAGAAATAATCTTTTGAAGGTTATATTTTTTAAGATTTTATTTATTTATTTGTAGAGAGACGGGAAGGAAGGGAGAAAGAGAGAAAGGGAGACATCAATTGGTTGACTCTCATATGTGCCCTGACCAGGTTGAAACCACAACCCAGGCATGTACCCTGACTAGGGATCTAACTGGTGAACTTTTGCTTTACAGGAGGATAATCAACCAATGGATCCACACCAGTCAGGGCCAAATGTTAGATTTTTAAAGATACTATTACACTTTTCTCACTATTTCCTTGATACTCATTTTCTTCATAGCAGTACATTCTTAAATATCATTGAGTATTTTTACATAAACTGTTCAGAAATGGTCCATATTTGCTTTTCTTACTTTATCAATTATATAACTTTAGGAAATGTTTCATTTTAAATAATATTTCTGTGCCATTTGATAAGTTCCTTCCACCTCCATGTGCCATTAATTCTTCCCTTTGCAAATGTGCTACTAGATAATGTTAATAAAACATATAATAGAAGACAGTTCTCACTCCTGGTGATGTTTCAGAATCATCTTTATTACATAAAAATACATAATTCATGGGCCCCTTTCCCAAAACTCAATTTGCCTTCATCCTAATTTTCTTCTACTAACCTCACTTTCACATATTCTGTTCCAGACACATTGACCTCTTAGCTTTTTCTTGTATCTGCTATGCAAGGCCCTCCTTTAGAAACTTGTACTCTTCTTCAAGATAGCTGCATGGCTTTCTTCAAATGCCACCTTCTCAATGAGGTCTACTAGGTAAAGTATTTAAATCAAAATAACTCTCATCCTCTTTGATCAGGTTTTTTCATAGTACTCTTTTACCTTATATTTTCTAAAATGCACTTATTTATTTTGTTTATTATCTATCTATCCTAGTAGAATATACATTCTACACACATACTATTTTTTCTCTTTTTGCTCTCCAGTATTTCTCAAGTGCTTAGTACAGTGCCTGCACATAGTAAAGGCTCAATAAATGAATGAATGTACTGAATAAAAAATTGCTACTGAAAACTTTACATGCAATTCACTATTGTTAGGATTGCAAACACCTTACCTAGAGAATAGCATACAATAAAAAAAGACACATTTTTGACAGACAACAATAAATATTTCTAGTCAGACACTTGCTCAACCTTCTTATTATATTAGTTAAACTAAATCTTTTGACTTGGGGTAAAATGGCTTCATCATTTAATAGGTAAAAAACTGTCTAATCTGATGCTATTTTATAGTTAGAATAAATTAGTTTGGTTTTCCTTAAAATTAGTAAAACCTGTTTTTATTTTATCTTAATATGATTCAGCAACATTTTAAAATATACTATAATATATATCTTTAAATTTTAAAATGATATATGCAAGGAGAAAGTATTAATGTATTTTGTATGTGTCAACAATTCACAGCTAAACTACTACAGCCTCACTCTCTTAAATATATACTTGTAGCTTAAATATTAAAGAGTATGGACAACATACTTTATAAAGGCAGCAATCAGATGTTCTCTTGACATATTTATACATGACAATATTATCAGAAAGAGAAATAAGGGGTATTATGTATAAAATACATTAATTTGGTATGCTGTTTTATAATCGCATTAATATTTCTTTAAAACTTACTTTGCTCTAAGGCACTCTGGGAAGAGCTGCTAATTTATTCTGTATTTATTTAAGTCCTACACCTCTGATCTCCCAACCTGGTACACACAGGGATGAGAAGCAGCAGCTAAAAAATGATAAGGGGATAGTACTATATGAATTTTGGAATAGAACCAGGGCAAGATAGAATGCATAAATCCTCAGGTCTTATGGATTTGTAAAAAGCAATGTGCAGATAAAGACAATTGTGGAGTGCTTTTTTTCTGCATCTCCATAATTTTTAGCTAAATATACTTCTATCTCATATATGCATAATAGCATTCTCTCACTCCCATTTTTGTATATGTGTGTATGAAACCTTCACGTGATGGAAAGTAAAGTCACCTTCCAAATAAAAAATGTGAATGAAATGAAAATAAAGCTTTTGTGTATCCCTTTTAGTCTTTATTTATGGTGAGAATTGAGTTTGCGAATGTAGATGAGTTTGAAGAATATTGTGTCCATAAATGACACTGTTTGTGAAATGCCAGTCTTTGTGTATATGTAGGATAGGCAGAATTATGACCTCTCAAATATATATATATATACACACAAATATATATAAATATATATTCAATTATATATTTCAATCATATATATTTCAATTATATATTTTCAATTATATATGATTTAATATATAATATATAACTGAATATATATTCAATTACAGCTTAGTTACAGTCAAAATTATTTTGTATTAGGTTTGGGTGTACAGCATGGTAGTTAGACAATCACATACTTTACAAAGTGTTGTCCCTCTGTTATGTATAACACCCACCTGACACTATAGCCAGGCATTCTTAACAGGCAGGAGCAGAGAAGGACGATAAGCCAGGAACGGAATGTCACCGGACTGAAGAGCCCCAAGTACCCAGCTTGGGCAAAACTGGGAAAACAAGGATGTGGTCCCTATGGTGACTTTTCCTCCCCTGGCATATCACTGGCCATGTGGTTTAGATACCCACAACTTCTCATATTGCTGGTCATTTGGCTCAGGCCCTCCTATGATCCAGCTTAATGAGATGTCTGGCTCCCTTCTCTTTCATCAATTCCTAACTAGCTGAACCAGGTGCCTACTATAACAAAACCACTATTTTTTTAGTGATTTGTTATAGCAGTGGTAGAAAATTAACACCATAACTTTGTTTAATAAGCATACAGCCACTGTATTAACCTTCAGGGGGTAATCTACAGAAAACATTTCTCATGGCTCTTTAAATTTTTATTTAGTTTTTCTCTTGTATAAGGAGTGCTAGGTTTTTGGTGTATATTGCAAAGAGGAAAAAGTTCGCTCTGCCCTTCTGTGTTCTTCTGGCTGGTCTAAGAATTAAAGTGACATGAAACACATTAACAGGAGAAAAATCAAGTTTAATTTCACACATACAGAGGTGCCATAAAATATGATGTCCAAAGGGAAGCCAGGTAACTGAAGTTTATGTAACCAATGAGCTAAGGAAAGAAATAGCCGTCTGGCAACACAAAAGGGAGGAAGACCATTTACAGGAAGGCCAGAGGAGATGCATGGATAATAAAATGTTCCCTGTTATGCAGATAACTTTCTTAGGGAAAAATGGAATCTCAGGTAATCTTCCTGGTACGGACCTCCTCCCAGTGTAAATTTAGGCAGCTGAAGGGTGGGGAGAAAATGAGTTTTTCCTAAATCTACTGGGGTTTAACTCCTTTTTGATCAAAATAATCTTTATGCAAAAGTGACATACTTCAGAAACATTTGTTCTGAACCTCTTCAATATTCTTAAGGTAATATAGCTTTACATATAACAAGATCAGATAAAGCATAAAATGTATTTTTAAATCTATATTACATTCCCCTCAAGGAACACTGACCAGTAACAGTGATTTGGAACATTATTGTTGTTAAATAGTATTTTGAGAAAGTTTTAATAAGTCTCTCTTCAGGCAAAAAAGTAAAAATATAAACAAAAGTTTAAAAGCTAATTATATTGAAATTTTTGCTTACAAAACTCGGGTCTCTTTTATGAGCCCTTTTACTATTACTTTTCTGCTTAGTAAAATTTTCTGTCAGAATTTGATTTGTGTGTAGGGAAATCTATATTCTATACAAATATGTGCAATATCTCCTACTTTAGATTGTTATAAAAAGTTTTTGAAAATTTTTATTTTCACAACAAATCCTGGAGTCTATAGTTCCACAGGTTTAATTCCATATTTCTCCCTGTCCAGTGACAAATTTATAACCTGCATTCAATAGTAAATTTTGCAGCACGCTGCAATGGGCTATATGGTACCTCTTACCACATCTATTAATTTCCAAGAGTATTTTTCTTTGGCTATAATTTGTACAAGACTGTATATTATTTATCACCAACTCTCTATTAATCACCTAGTTTGGGAATTTTTATTGTTAGGTTTATTTCAATGAGAAAAACTGAAAGATAATAAGGCCTTTGATTATACATGTTCAGCTTGTGGGAGGATACATTATAGTCCTCAAAGAAACCTGACATTTGGAGGTTGACTTTCATAAACTGCTCACCAGTGTACTGGGGACTGTGGCCCAAGTGATTGCTAAATAAATAAACTTGATAACACACACACATGTATAATTGCTGATACTATAAACACACACACACACACACACAGGGTGGGGCAAAAGTAGATTTACAGTTGTGACTACATGAAAGAGTTCAGTCTTCATTATTATTTATTATTGTATTATTTTCCCTATGAACAACTGTAAACTTACTTTTGCCCACCCTGTGTTATATATCTACTTATTTATCTATGTGATGTATTTAACATATAGACTACAAGGTTACCAGTATTAAGGTAACATGTGCATAAAGCACAACCTTTCCACTCCTATTTTAAATTTAGCTTAAGTGATTTCCATAGAATCTGTAAGGATTCATTTACTCCACCAAGTGCACGTTTCCTTTAAATAGTCACTAAAGAATGATGATAAGACCAGTTACCTTTGGAGGAAATGTTAACCTGCAAATAATTCATAACTGCAAACTGAAAACTAATTTTTAGTTATATAAAGGGAAAATTTTAGAAAGAAAAAATGTGATTCAACAGCAAGGAACTGTGTGAAGAAAAACAATGTTCAAATCAAAAAGACGGACTTAAAAAATGTATATATAGTCTTTATCATATATTTTTTGAATTATCATTTAGTCCCCTTATATTACCTCCCCCAGCAATCACCACACTGTAGTCCATGAGTCCTTTTTCCTTTTGCCCAGTCCCTCCAGCCCCTAACCATCCCCCAACTAGCTGTCATCTGCTCTCCATTTGAGTCATCTTTGTTTTGCTTGTTAGTTCAGTTTGTTCATTAGATTCCACATGAGTGAAATCACATGGTATTTGTCTTTTCTCTGACTGGCTTATTTCACTTGGCATAATATTCTCCAGGTCCATCCATACTGTTGCAAAGGGTAAAATATTCTTCTTTTTTATGGCTGAGTAGTATTCCATTGTGTAAATGTCCCATAGGTGTTTTATCCACTTATCTATGGATGGACATTTGGATTGCTTCCGTATTTTGGTGATTGTCAATAATGCTGCAATGAACATAGGGGTTTTTATGTTCTTTTGAATTAGTGTTTTGGGTACCTTTGGACATATTCCCAGAAGTGGGATTGCTGGGTCATAAGGCAGTTCCATTTTTAATTTTTTGAGGTATCTCCATACTGCTTTCCATAGTGGCTGCACCAATCTGCATTCCCACCAACCGTAAAAAAGAGTTCCCCTTTCTCCACATCTTCACCAGCATTTACTGTTTTTTGATTTATTGATGATGGCCATACTGACAATGTAATATGCTATCTCACTGTGGTTTTAATTTGCATTTATCTGATGATTAGTGATGTTGAGCATCTTTCTGTATATCTATTGTCCATCTGTATGTCCTCTTTGCAGAAATGTCTATTTAGGTCCTATGCCCATCTTTTAATTGGATTGAGTTGTTTTTGGCATTGAGTTTTGTGAGTACTTTATAAATTTTGGATATTAATTCCTTATCGGATGTGTCAGTGAATATGTTCTCCCATTCTGTGAGTTGTCTTTTTATTTTCCTGATGATTTCTTCTGCTATGCAAAAAATTTTTACTTTAATGAAGTTTCATGTGTTTATTTTTTCTTTTTTTCCCTTAACCAGAGAGAGATATCCAATAAAAAATTTATGTGAGCGATGTCCAAGATTATGCCACCTATGTTCTCTTCTAGGAATTTTATGGTTTTGGGCCTAACATTTAAGTCTTTAATCCATTTTGCATTTATTCTTGCATGTGGTATAAAGAGCTAGTCTAATTTCATTTTTCTGCAGGCATCTGTCCAATTTTTCAACACCATTTATTGAATAGACTATCTTTAGGCTTACTTCCTAAGTAGGCTTGCTTCCTCTGTGGAAATTAATCGACTCTAAAGGTGTGTTTATTTCTGGGCTCTCTATTCTGTTCCATTGATTTATGTGTCTGTTTTTATGGCAGTACCAGACTATTTGACTAATAATGATCTTGTAGTATAGTTTGATATTAGGTAACATGGTTCATCCAATGTTGTTCTTCTTTTTCAGGATCACTATTGCTATGTGGGGCCTTTTGTGGTTCCATATAAAATTTTGAAATGTTTGTTCTAGTTCTGTGAAATATGTCATTGGAATTTTGATAGGAATTTCATTGGATATATAAAATACTTTGGGTAGTATGGTCATTTTAATTATGTTAATTTGTCCTATCCATGAACATGGTAGGTACTTCCCCTAATTTATATCTTCATCAGTTTCTTTCTTCAGTATCCTATAATTTTCTGAGTATAGGTATTTTGGTTAGGTTTATGCCTAGGTATTTTATCCTTTTTGAAGAAATTATAAATGGGATTGTTTTATTAATTCCCTTTCTGTTAGTTCATTATTGGCATGCAAAAATACAAAAATTTCTGAATATTAATTTTGTATCCTGTTACTTTCTGGAATTGATTTATCAGTTTTAGTAGTTTCTTGGTGGAACCTTTCGGGTTCCCTATGTACAGTATCATGTCATCTGCAAATAGTTTAAACATATTTATGACCCACAATTATCTTATATTTACTGAAATTTAGACAATTAGCCATGGTTGGTGTGGCTCAGTGGACTGAGTGCTGTCCTATGAACCTAAGGGTTCCTGGTTCAACTCCTAGTCAGGGCACATGCCTGGGTGGTGGGCCTGGTTCCCTGGTTTGGGGCACATACAAGAGCCAACCACACAATGATGTTTCTCTCCCTCTCTTTCTCCCTCCCTTCCTCTCTGTCTAATAACAAATAAATAAATAAAATATTTTTTAAAATAAATTTAGATAATTAGAGTATGGCCATGGCTGGGTTGTGAGGTTAAGACTTTTCGCTGAGTGAGGCATTATGAAAAAGGTCATTTTTGAAAACCAAAAATGATCCATTTTGAAAAGATAGCCACCAAAAATGAGGTTCTTCTCTTCTACACTTTTAATTAACTAGATAATTGTTATGCTTATCACCTACATTCTTAGGTTATCCTCATGGAGGACCAAGAGTAAGCTAAATAGTCTTTATATTTATATTACATTTTTATTTCTGAAATCTTTCACTTAACATTAGAAAGACATGTTCTATTCAAGTCATTAATACACCACTACTGTTGAGCAGAACATAAACATGACATCTACTAAACTTTGCACATTATAAGCAGAAATACACTGACCTTGCTGATTTATTAACCATCTTTCTTGTCCCCGGTTGGGGCCCTTGTCATTTTTTGACTTATAAGTCATTAGGCTCAATCCCATTAACTGAGATATTTAGGAATGCACAAAACTCCTTAAAGGTACCCAGCAAATTATCTTTAAATATATCAATGCATTTTGGGGGGTCCTTGAAAACAATCTGCTATGGCATTGCCAAAATCACCATCTATTCAAGAGTTTTTATAAATGTAAAAGTCTCCTTTTTTTCTGTGTAGAAATAACTGAAATGAGTAGGTTTTCTCTCTACTTATCTCCATTCTTTAAACAAGTGATCTAAGGTCTTCCTATTATAGTCATGAATAAAAAATGACATTTTAAATATAGCTTCAATATAACACATCTAAAATAAAGTTGGCATAGGATTTTGAGGGATATTTATTTAAAATATAGACTGTTCATTCATGCAGATGGCCCCAGGTAGAAAACACAGGTGGAAGCTGGCCTTGACCTGCACCAACAACCCAGAAAACCCCCGAGCAAGCATACCCAGTGGACAGCTACAGACCATGTCAGGGCACCACCACCCTGCCCTTGCACAACTGATCCTCCAAGGAGGGTGGAAGTTTGTGGTCAGTGGCCTCAGCCAGTCCTTGTAGCTGACTGGCTTGATTAATTCCTTTCCATTGACCTGCCAATAGTAATCAAGGGTCAACTACAAGAGGAGGGTGCACACAGCCCATGTGAAAGGCACACTCAAGTACCATCTTGGGTGACTGGGGAAGCTGTGCCACTGGACTGTACTGGACATCTACTACATTAGGCCACACTACCAAATCATAGTAGCTCTACCTAATATATAGAATCAAATGCCAAAATAAGGAGGTAAAAACATGATCCAAATGAAAGAACAGATCCAAACTCCAGAAAAAGAACCAAACAAAATGGAGATAACAAACCTATTAGATGCAGAGACCAAAACACTGGTTATAAGGATGCTCAAGGAACTTAGTGAGGACCTCAACAGCATAGAAAAGATCCAGTCAGAAACAAAGGATACACTAATTGAAATAAAGAACAATTTATAGGGAAACAATAGTAGAATGGATCAAACTGGGAGTCAAATCAATGATTTGGAACATTACTAAGAAAAATATAACCAATCAGAACAAGAAGAAAAAAGAACCTCAAAAAATGAAGATAGTGTAAATAGCCTCCAGGACAACTTCAAGCATTCCAACATTCACGTAATAGGGTTTCCAGAAGGAAAAGAGAAAGACCAAGAAATTGAAAATCTATTTAAAAAAAATGAAAGAAAATTTTCCTAATTTAGTGAAGGATATAACATGCAAGTCCAGGAAGCACAGAGAGTGAAAACAAGATGGATACAAAGAAGCCCACTCTGAGACACATCACAATGAAAATGCAAAAGGTTAAAGATAAAGAGAGAATCTTAAAAGCAGCAAGAGAAAAGCAGTTAGTTACCTACAGGGGAGTTCCTATAATATTGTCAGCTGATTTCTCAAAAGGAACTTTGCAGGCTAGAAGGGATTAGCAAGAAATATTCAAAGTCAAGGAAAGTGGGGACCTACAGATTAGATTGCTCTACTCAGCAAAGATAGTATTTAGAATAAAAGGGCAGATAAAGAGCTTCCCAGACAAGAAAAAAAAAGCTAATAGAGTTCATCATTTCATCATTACCAAACTATTATTATATGAAATGTTAAAGGAACTTATTTCCGAAATAGACCAAAACTATGAAAAGTGAAATGGCAAAACATACATATCTATCAACAATTGAATCTACAAAGTAAGCAAAAACAAGAAGAACAGACCCAGAATCATGGATACAGAGAGTGTTTTGATGGTTACCATATGAGAGGGAGTTATGGGGGAATAGGTGAAGTGGTGATGGGATTAAGAAGTAAAATTGATAGTTACAGAATAGCCAGAGTAAAGTACAGTATAAGAAATAGAGTACTCAAAGAACATATAGGCATGACCCATGGGCATGAACAATGGTGTGGAGATTGCTTGATGGAGTGGGGGGGGTTACTGGGTGACAGGCAACAAAGGTGGGAAAAGGTGGGGCAAATGCAATAGCATAATTACTAAAATATAAATTAATAAAATTAAAAACACAAGTAATTCAAACTAAAAAGCCAAAATAAAATATAAACTGTTCATTCTACTTAGAACAGCAAGGTTTTTAAAAGGAGTCACACTTAGTGACCCCCAAATATATTATTTACTAGATTTGTTAATCAAGAGCAATCATAAATGCATTCTATTAGGTAGTACAGATTTCATACTTATACTACAACTTTCAGGATGTATATTTGTTATTTTTATTAGGTTTGTTATTTTATGTTTCTCATTATTAGTAGTAGTACTGGATTTTATTTTAATTGTTTTATTTAATTATTTTATTTTATTTATTTTATTTTATGTTGTTCTTATAGAGCTTTCTGTCTTTTACTCCCATCCCAGCCCACCACCCCAGCCCTCCCTACCTCCCTTCCATTTCCACCTCCCCTAGTTTTTGTCCATGTGTTCCCCATATTCATTCCTGTAAACTCTTCCACTTTTCCCCTGAATTTCCCTCCCTTCTCCTCTCTGGTGACTGTCAGCTTGTTCTCAATTTCAGTGTCTTTGGTTATATTTTGCTTGTTTGTTTGATTTGTTGATTAAGTTCCTGTTAAGGGTGAGATCATATAGTATTTCTCTTTCACTGCCTGTCTTATTTTGCTTAGCATGATGCTCTCCAGTTCCATCCATGCTGTAGCAAAGGGTAGGAGCTCCTTCTTTCTGCTGCATAGAATTCCATTGTCTAAATGTATCATGGTTTTTTGATCCATTCATTTACTGATGGCCACCTAGGTTGCTTCCAACACTTGGCTATTGTAAATTGTGCTGCTATGAACATTGGGGTGCATAGGTTCTTTTGGATTGGTGTTTCAGGGTTCTTAGGAGATAATCCTAGCAGTCGAATTGCTGGATCAAAAGGTAGGTCCATTTTTAGTTTTCTTACAAAATTCCATATTGCTTTCCATAGTGGTTGTACCAGTCTGCAATTCCACCAACAGTGTACTAGGGTCCCCTTTTCTCCACAACCTCTCCAACACATGTGTTTTGTTGCTTTATTTATGATGGCCATTCTGACTGGTGTGAAGTGGTATCTCATTGTGGTTTTAATTTCCATCTCTCTGATACAAACGATATTGAGCATCTTTTCATGTGTCTCTGGATCCTCTGTATGTCCTCCTTGGAGAAGTGTCTGTTCAAGTCCTTTGCCCATTTTTACTTGGGTTACATGTCTTCTTAGAATGAAGTTGTGTAAGTTCTTTATATATTTTGGAGATTAAACGCTTGTCTGAGGTATCATTGGCAAATATGTTCCCATACCATTGGTTCTCTTTTTCTTTTAATACTGTTTTCTTTAGCCATGCAGAAGCTTTTTATTTTGATGAAATCCCACTTGTTTATTCTTTCCTTTATGTCCCTTGCTTTAGGGGACATATCAGTAAAAATGTTGCTGTGTGAAATATCTGAGATTTTCCTATGTTCTCCTCTAGGACTTTAACGGTGTCATGGTTTATAATGAAATTTTATACCCACCTTGAATTTATTTTTGTGTATGGTGTAAGTTGGTGCTCAAGTTTCATTTTTTTGCACGTAGCTGTCCATTTCTCCCAACACCACTTGTTGAAGAGGCTATTTTTACTCCATTTTATGTTGCTGCTCACTTTGTCAAATATTAATTGACTGTAGAGACTTGGATTTATTTCTGGGCTCTCTGTTCTGTTCCACTGGTCCATGTGCCTGTTTTTATGCCAGTACCAGGCTGCTTTCAGTACAGTGGACTTGTAATAGAGTTTGGTATCAGGTACTGCAATCCCTCCTACTTTGCTCTTCTTTCTCAAAATTGCAGCAGCTATTTGGGGTTGTTTATGGTTCCATATAAATTTCTGAATTGTTTGTTCTTTGTGAAATATGCCGTTGGTAGTTTAATAGCTATTGCATTGAATTTGTAAATTGCTTTGGGTAGTATGGACATTTTGATGATGTTGATTCTTCTGATCCATGAACACTGTATATGTTTTGATTTGTTTGTGCCTTCCTTGATTTCTTTCTTCAGTGTTGTGTAGTTTTCTGCACACAGGTGTTTTACCTCCTTGGTTAGGTTTATTCCTAGGTATTTTATTTTTCTTTTTGCTATATCGAATGGGATTTTTTTCTTGATTACTGCTTCTGCTGTTTCATTATTGGTATAGAAAAATGCCTTTGATTTCTGGATATTGACTTTGTATCCAGCTGTTTGGCCAAATTAATTTATTAGGTCAAGGAGCTTTTGGGCTGAGTCTATAGGATTTTCTATGTACACTATCATGTCATCTGCAAACAATGATAGTTTTGTTTCCTCCTTTCCAATTTGGATGCATTTTATTTTCTTTTCTTGTCTAATCGCTGTGGCTAAGACTTCCAATACTATATTGAATACAAGTGGTGAAAGTGGACATCCTTGTCTTGTTCATGATCTTAGTGGAAAAGATTTTAGTTTTTGCCCGTTGAGTATGATGTGGGCTATAGGTCTCTCATATATTGCCTTTATTATATTGAGGAATGCTGCCTCTAGTCCCATTTTGCTGAGTGTTTTTTTATCATAAGTGGGCGTACCTTATCAAATGCATTTCCCACATATATTGATATGATCCTATGATTTTTGTCTTTGCTTTTGTTTATGTGATGTATTACATTTACTGATTTGTGAATGTTGAACCATCCTTGTATCCCTGGGATGAATCCCAATTGGTCGTGTTGTATGATCTTTTTAATATATTGTTGGATGCAGTTTGCCAATATTTTGTTGAGAATTTTAACGTCTATGTTCATCAACGATGTCGGCCTGAAGTTTTCTTTCTTTGTTGTGTCTTTATCTGGATTTGGGATTAGGATGATGCTGGCTTCATAAAAAAAGTTTGGGAATCTTCCATCATTTTGGATTTTAGGGAATAGTCTGTGAAGGATAGGGGTTAAACCCTCCTTAAATGCTGTGTAGAATTCTCCTGTAAAACCATCTAGTCCAGGGCTTTTCTGTGCCAGGAGTTTTTTGATTACTGCTTCAATTTTATCTGCTGTCATTGGTCTGTTCAGGCTTTCTGCTTCTTCTTCATTGAGTTTTAGAAGATTATATGTTTCTAGAAATTTGTCCATTTCACTTAGGTTTTCAAATTTCTTGGCACATAGTTCTTCATAGTAATTTCTTATAATCCCTTGTATTTCTGTGGTGTCAGTTGTAATCTCTCCTCTTTCATTTCTGATTGTGTTTATTGGGGTCCTCTCTCTTTTTTTCTTGATGAGCTTGCTTAAAGGCTTGTCAATTTTGTTTATCTTTTCAAAGAACCTGTTCCTTTATTCATTGATCCTTAAAATTGTGCTTTTAGTCTCTGTGTCATGTAATTCTGCTCTGATCTTGGTTATTTACTTCCTTCTACTTGCTCTGGGCTGTCTTTGTTATTGTTCCTCCAGTTCTTGTTGGTGTAGGGTTAAGCTGTTTGTTTGAAATGTTTCTATCTTTTTAGGTAGGCCTGTATCGCTATGAACTTCCCTCTGTGGACTGCCTTCCCTGTGTCCCATAAGTTTTGGGTTGTTGTGAGTTCAGTTTCATTTGTTTCCAGAAACTTTTGATGTACTCACTAATTTTATTCTTGACCCATTCATTGTTTAATAACATGCTGTTCAATCTCTATGATTTTGACTGTTTTGGGTTTTTCCTTTTGGGGTTGGTTTCTAGTTTCAGTCCCTTGTGGTCAGAGAAAATGCTTGGTATGATTTCAATTTTCTTGAATTTGTTGAGGCTTGTTTTGTGTCCTATCATGTGGTCTGTCTTTGAAAATGTTCCATATGCACTTGAACAGAATGTGTATTTAGTTTCTTTGGGATGAAGGGCTCTATATATATCAGTTAAGTCCATTTCATCTAGAGTGTTGTTCAATGCCTCAATATCTTTGTTGATATTTTGTTTAAAAGATCTGTCCATTTTTGACAGTGGGGTATTAAAATCCACTAGTATAATTGTGTTGCTGTCAATATCTTTCTGGAAGTCCTCTAAGATTTTCTTTATGTATTTCGGTGCTCCTATGTGGGTGCATATATATTTACAATGTTTTATGTCTTCTTGGTGGATAGTTCCCTTGAGTATTATCAAGTGACCTTCTGGGTCTCTTCTTATGGTCCTTCTTTTGAAATCTATTTTGTCTGATATGAGTATTGCTACCCTGGCTTTTTTTTTTTTTCCTGTGCATTTGCTTGGAAAATTTGTTTTCAGCCCTTCACTTTGAGTGTGTGTAGGTCTTTTGTCCTGAGGTAGGTCTCTTGTAGGCAGCATATGTGTGGGACATGCTTTCTTATCCATTCAGCTATTCTATGTCTTTTGATTGGAGCATTAAATCCACTTACGTTTAAGGTTATTATTGATAGGTACTTATTCATTGCCATTTTCATACCTGTGTTCCTCTCTCTCTGTCTCTCTCTCTCTCTCTCTCTTTTTCTTCCTTTCCTTAAAGCAGTCCCTTCAGCATCTCTTGCAGAACTGGTTTGGTGGAAGTGTATTCTTTTAAACTTCTTTTGTTTGGGAAGTTCCTTATTTGGCTTCCTGTCTTGATTGAAAGCCTTGCTGGGTAAAGTAGTCTTGGTTGCAGCCCTCTGGTTCTCATTACTTGGAATATTTCTTGCCATTGTCTTCTGGCTTGGAGCGTTTCCATTGAGAAGTCAGCTGCTAATCTTATCAGGGCTCCCTTATAGGTTACTTCTTGTTTCTCCCTTGCTGCCTTTAAGATTCTCCCTTTGATTTGTAATTTTGCCATTTTAATTAAGATGTGTCTTGAAGTGGCCTCTTTGGGTTCCTCTTGATTGGGACTCTCTGTGTTTCCTGGATTTGTGTGACTTTTTCTCTCATCAAATTAGGGAAGTTTTCCATCATTACTTTTTCAAATACATTTTCTATCCCTTGCTCTTCTTCTTCTTCTTCTTATGGTATCCCTATTATACAGATATTATGACATTTCATATTGTCTTGCATTTCTCTTAATCCCTCTTCATTCTTTCTGGGCCTCTTTTCCTTTTCTTGCTCTTTCTGGGTGTTTTTTTCTACTTGGTCCTCCAACTCGCTGATCCGATCTTCTGCTTCATTGATTCTGCTTTTGATTCCTTCTACTGTGTTCTTCAGTTCAGAAATTGTATTCTTCATTTCCTCTTGGCCCTTGTTGATAATTTCTATTTCCTTTTTCACAGTGATATATTTTGCAGTGAGTTCTTCGTAGCTTCCATGTTGTTTCTGATAGCTCATTGAGAGCTCATTGAGCTTCTTGAGAACCATTGCTTTTAACTCAATATGTGATAGTTGAGTTGCCTCTGTTTCATTTAGCATTCTTTCTGAGGCTTACTCCTTTTCTTTCATTTGGGGATTGTTTCCTTGTCCTCCATTATTTGTGAGACTCTTCTTGTGAGCCTCAGCTCTTAAATTGATCTGTTCTGGCTCCCTGGGTTTATGGTGTGATGTGAAATTCTGTGATGGAATACCTTCAAGATTCAGTGGTGCAGTCTCCTTTGAGTATCCTGGTGTTCACAGCTTCCACTGTCTCAGCTGTTGGGTTGTCCCGTCCTTTGGTCCAAATCTGTTTTTTTCACAGTTCCATGTTTTTTGGTCTCACTTGTGGGTGTTTAAAAAGAGAAAAGAAAAACAAATGAAAAAAGAAAAAAAGAGGAAGGAAGAAGAGATATAATTGGAAAGAAAGGAAGAAGGAATAAAACAAGAAAGAAGTAAAGAGAAGCAAAAGGATTTGAGAAATACAAAAGATAAAAATAATAAAAAAATGAAAAATATAATTAAACAAACAATCAAAAAACCTCTTGCTCGTTTCAAACTGGCCAAATCAGTTTTTCTGGTCCTGCTGGCTCCAAGTATCTGAGGGACATCTGGTACTGCTTTTCTCCCTGTTCAGTACTCATTCAGCTTTGGGCTACTCTCCCCAGTGGTAGGCGGAACCTCTCCATGCAAGGCCTTGGGTGTGGTTTGCGAGCCTCCTGCAGAGCGCACTTGCTTCCCTGAGTTTATGGGTGTGAGCTCGGATGGGTTGCGCACACTCACCCTAGTTTCACTGGTGTGAGCTCCGGCTCTTCCACAAAGCCCCCTCCTCTGGTTGTGGGAGCCTCTGCTGGCACAGGCACCTCTGGTCTCATGGGCTCAATGGTGAACTCTTCCTAGACCTGTGTGTGGGTGCTCACAGCCCCTGTGTGTTTGCCACTCAGACCTTCACTCCTCTCTGTGTGACTTCAGGCAACCTATATATTTGTTCTTATTTTGAACATTAAAAATCTCTTTTTTTCACTAAGGGCTTGATTTCTGGTTAAAGGTTATTCTTATTATTAAAGTTGGAACTAAAATCCATCTTTCTAACACTAAGCATAAGAATAAAAAAATGTTTAAAATATGGACATTTATTTTTCTCAAAGTGTACTGCATTACTCCCAGGACTTTAAGGCACACTTTTTCAACTCTGACTGTCAAACACTAATCCTGACAAAATATCCTTGTAAATTTTTATGCTCTTAATTAAAATGACAATTCTTATGCATTGCTCATAATACTGAAAAAATAAAAATAAAAACAAGCCAAAACACCTCCTACTTTTCATAGGAATGTTCATTCTCATGTTGGCTATGCTTATTAGCCCATTCAATTTCTTTTATAGTGATCTACTTTAACTCTCCTAGCATCATAGATATGATAATAATACTTCATATTTGTATAGAATATTGTTTTCATATCACTTTTAAACATATTTTATTATAGCCTTTCAATAATCACAAAATGCACTTATGAATAATTTCTACAGAATTATTCAATAAAATCTGAAGAGACTGGAGATTCAAAGAATATATGTTACCCTGCATGTAAGGGGATGTTTTTGACATGAGACAAAATCAGAATTTTAACCAAGTTCTCTTTTTCCAACTTATTTTATTGTTTTCCTACTAAATCGCCCTTACTTGAGAGAGAGAGAGAGAGAGAGAAGATTCCTTTCAGTAAAATCTCTGAAAAGGGATGATGCTGCAAAAAAAGTGGCAGTGTTTATAGTCATAATAAAATCAAGAGATATGACAGAAGGCTGTGTTGTAAACATACAATGAAGAATCACCAGTTATTAACTAGTTACATGGCATTGAGCAAATGCTCAAACCCATGCTCTTCAATTTTCTCTCCTCTGAAATTGAAGAATTGATTCAACAATCCCTGCCTTATATGGAATCCTGTGGATCAGAAGTAAAAGTAATTAAGTCTCAGATATTACTTTTCATTTGGAAAATCATATGTTTTGTCAGTAGCATCAACAATACAGATTATGACTGATTTTTGAGCACATAGTACATGCCAGGTAGCAGGCTAAGGCTTTAACATGCAGGTACATAGATGAGATCACATTATTCTCTCCATATTATAAGTAAGAAAAAAAGACTTTAAGTTTTGGAAATTGACCCCTCAGATCATTTAGCTATTAGTCATATGTAGCCAGATTTTGAAACCATGTTTTTCTTAATCTGAAGATCCTACTCTGAAATTAAATATTTTATTTTGATTTACTTATTGAAACTTTAACATTCTATTTTAATGATACTTAATTTGTTTTTTTTTAAATTAATTTATATGGCAAGAAGATCTTAGTGTAATTTGTATATTAATTTAAAATGAAAGTGTCAAATAATTCAGAATTTTTATGTTCTGTTACTTGCGGCATCACTGTTGACTTTAAATAAATTAAATTTGCGTGAGAACAGATTTTTAAGTTGTAGAGTGCTTGTTGTTACATTTGCACTAGGAATTTGAACTTGTTTATATATAATTAGTTGATAACTGTTCCTCAAAAAGATTATATATAGCTTGAAATGACCATAAAACAAGAATATCATTGTCACTAATTCTCATATTGTACTTTTTCAAAAAAATAATGGACTTGGGTTTTTCTGCACCAATTTAGATTTAAAAAATAACAATAACTAAGAAGATAGTACAGAGATTTCCCATATATGTCCCCACACACAAACACAGTTTTCTCTACTATTAATATCTTGTGTTAGTGTGGTACATTTGTGTTGCGGACACCGGCCAGCAGTGTCCACGTCATTATGGATGAATTAAAACATGCACACAGACTGCTGAGTCTGGTGGAGGAATAAGGATAACTGCAAGGATTTTTTCTCAAAAGGGGCCAAAGCCTCGGCCTCCACCATGACAGGCCTTTATTCTTATCATTTCCCCTTAGTTCCAAGATGGATTCTCTTCACTATCGCCATTACAACAAAGGAGCCAATGCTCCTCATTACATCACAGAAGAAGGACATTTGCAAATGAATAGGCAGGTATTTACACTGGGCCTGCAAGGTACTTGCAGGGTGAGGGGGTTTCAGCAAAGAGCACACTCTCAAAACAGCCTAAGTATATTGCAAATCTGATTTCCCATGAGAGAACCTATCTGTGGGCGTGGGTCCTGTGCATCTCCAAGTGGGAGCTGGGCCTACACTACGCAGAAGGGTCTGCCACATCTCCCCCCTTTCATTTTAATAAAACTACTATGATCCATAAAGCTTGCTGTTTGCTGGACTCTCACATGACTTTGGAAAAATAATTTGTAAATATATCAAAATACATAGAACGTTATTATAATTATTAAGCAACTAGCAGTCCTAAACACCCACATTTTCAGATTAATCCCAATCAATCATTGTTAGGCAGTAATGATCAAATAGATAACATTCAAATAATTCTGAGGGCCTATTTCGAGTCAGGGTTAAATAGCTAAAGTGCCATGAAATTTTTGGAAAATACTTATTTTAGGCTTGGACTCTTACCATTTAAATTGAGGGTATCAGTGAAGTAGGCTTCACAGGATTTTATGCTTTTTTTCTCAGGCCTGATTGTCCTGGGGAATCTGTCTTTTCCAGCACAGGGCCGTAACTACTTCTAGCATATCTCAGGCTTAAGCGGATAAAGGAGACATTTTCTAGACGGAAATGGGACTCGGGCTATGTCAGAATAGCCGGAGAGTGGGGCGAGGATTTATCACTTTCTCTTTGCTGTGGCCTCTCTTAAGTCTTTCTATGAGGGCCATTTCATGTGGTAATGCCTGTCTTAGGTGACTCCTCCTTTGAGGGAATCTTATTCATCATTGGCTAACTGACTAAGCATTGGAGGCCAAATATGGATGAAGCAGAAGTAGTGCTCCTGCGAGGGAGATAAGCCTCATCTCTTGACTGGTTCAGGTCTTTTTGACCGAACAGACCCAGAAGCAGCAGGTGTTTTGGGCTGTTACAGCCTCTGAGACCAGGCAGTGCAGTTTTCAACATTTAATCTCTTAATTTTTTTGTTTGTAAATGCAATTGTAACTGTTTAAACTTGTGGAACCTTCTTGTTGTTTTCAAATGCAATATTAACAATCTTTATATATATATATCATAAGGCACAAATAGAGGTTAAGACAAAGGGGAATCCAAGGGTTGCTAGGACTTAAACTTGTAAGTCCAGTCTATAGAAACAGTTTTTAGGGTTCAACTATCGAACATTATGGGGCATCGAGGGGTTGTTGCTTTCTGTAGGTGGCACCCAAGCCTCGGCCCCTGTCATTGGGGCAGGCCTCAACTTCCTCCATTGGCAGACATGGGCCTCTGAGTGACAGTGTAAATGTCTGTATTCTTTCTGGTGTTCAGGGTCCGCTGGGCCATCTGGTCTGTCAGTCTGTTGGTTCTCAGTTCCCGGTAGTAGAGCTTGGTGTCTGTCCCACCCACGACAAGGCAGCCAGGCAGGACTTGTAGGGATAGAAACAGACATACTTTCTTTTTTAAGTTGAGTTAAAAAATTCACAGAAGCTTTGCCAAGAGCCATCTTTCAGCAAATTTCTATATAAAAAACTTGAAGATGACTTTGGCTCTTTTTTCTGAAAACGTTTCTCAATTGGAGTACAAAGCAATTCATCACAATTTAGAAAATTATATGTAATCATATTTTTGGGAGAAGGACTTATGACTCTTATTTTTCTGTGTAAGAAGATTTTTAAAAATATGATGAGTCCATTCTACAATTTTTTGACTGGTTGAATTGTAAGAATATATAGGGCCATTATCAGTTTTAATTTGTTGAGGCCATTTTAAATGATTAAAGGCCTCAAGCCTATGGGCTTGTATATTTTAGCTTAGCTTGGAAAGACAGGTCCCCTGCTGTTTCTGCAAGTTGCAATGCGAGGGCAGGGCGAGGTGCTCTGAAAAAAATATTTTAGACAAAAGACAAGTTTGCAGGCCAAGGGCCTTATGTGACTTTAATTAACCGTTTCCCTCGGGAGAATAGCCAGCTCTTACTCAAGGAAACGATCAGTAATTACATATACTGAGTTAAAAAATGGTACTTTGTCTTCTGCATAGAAGGGCTAGTTTTACACAGAAGACAATACACTTATTTTAATTTTTATTATAATAAGTTCACGGCTCTGGCATAAACAAGGAGGATTTTTTAATGTTTTTTTTTTTTTAACACGTGGCACCCCCTATCTTCTTATAGCATGTTTTTAGATTGACAAATTTATGAACATTCATAACTTTCAGAAACAGTCCTTTCTCTACTGGCAAATACATTCACTCTTTTTTTCCTTAAATAGTTAGAAGTGCGCCGGTGAGCCTAGGCATGGTAGGCGCAGGGAAGGTCTCCTCTCCCAGCGCAGTTGGCTTGGACTGGCAGAGACTCTAGTCCTGCGTGCATGCGTCAGCGAATTCCCCCGCTTTCCCCAGGCACCATGGTGCCCCGCCACCACCGGGGCTTTTGGAGGCCCAGCCACCAGTGGTGCCTCAGCTCCTCGCGGCACTGGGGACACGGCCATGCTGCACCCCATGCCGCATGCCTGCAGGGCCTCCCAGGCAGCCCCAGTCTGGACAATTCAGGGGAAGCTCCCGCCCACAGCAAGAGTTGCCAGCCTCCGGCGCGGCCAAGCACAGGTGCGCTACTGTGCCCCTCCTTTCTATCCTTCTAAACTGTAGAGATCTTATATCTGGGAGAAAATCAGCAGCTTTGCTCTTTCTCCCAAGCCCAGACCTTGGTTGAGGTCTCCTCCCGGCAAAAGCTTTGGAGAGGGAGCTAAGCTTCTGCTTACTAAAGTAGGTAGAGTCCCAAAGCGGTTGCAAGAGAGAGCGACCTAGGAAGAAAATACTATTCCTCTGAATCTAACACACCCTACGACATTCCCAAACAGCACTCGGGGTCATTGGCCCTCCTTACCTTTGGGCTGAATGCACACGAATACCCACCATGTTGATGTGTTGTCCATAGTGACGATGGCTCGTGGCCTCTGAGTCCCTGTTCCAGGGCGCCAGCTGTTGCAGACACCGGGCCAGCAGCGTCCATGTCATTATGGATGAATTAAAACATGCACACAGACTGCTGAGTCTGGTGGAGGAATAAGGACGATAACATGGCTTTTATCTCAAGAGGAGCCAAAGCTGCACACTCCACCATGACAGGCCTTTGTTCTAATCTCTCCCCTTACATTCCAAAATGGATTCTCTTCACTATCCCCGTTACAACAAAAAAGCCAATGCCCCTCATTACATCACACACAAAAAAAGACATTAACAAATAAATAAGCAAGCTTTTACACTAGGCCTGCAAAGGACTTACAAAATAAAAGAGTTTCAACAAAAAACACACTCTCAAAAGAGTCTAAATATATTGCAAATCTGATTTCCCACGAAAGAACCTATCTGTGGGTCTGGGTCCTGTGCATCTCCAAGTGAGAGCTAGGCCCACACCACACAGAAAAGTCTGTCACACATTTGTTAAATAAATGAAGCAATATTGGTACATTACTATTTACTAAATACGCACTTTACATTAAGGTTCACTTTTTGCCTTTTACTATTTTGCTGTTGTTGACAAATACATAATGTTGTGCACTCATCATTACAGTATCATAAAATATTGTTTTACTCTAAAAATGTCCTAATTGTCACCTTTTCATCCCTACCTCTCTCACCTTGCACTCCTGGAAACCACTAATGTTTTGCTGTCTCTATAGTTTTGCCTTTTTCAGAATGTCACATATTTAGAATCACACCATATCTAATCTTTTCAGTTTGTGATCTTTTCAGATTTGCTTCTTTTGCTTAGCAATATGCATGTAGGTTTCTTCCGTGTCATTTTGTGATTTGCTAGTTAACTACTTTTTATCATGGAATAATATTCCATTCACCTACTGAAGAAAATCTTGGTTGCATCCACTTTTCTTGCCATTTTTATAAAACTTCTATAAACATTTTTATGTAGCTGTTTGTGTAGACATGTTTTTAATTCAGCTGGGTAGTACCTTGGAGCACAATTGCTGGATCTCATGGTGAGACTATGCTAAGCTTGGCAAGAAGTTATTAAACGGTCTTCCAACGTAAATATACCATTTGGCACTTACATCAGTAATAAATGAGATTTCCTGTTAATCCACTGTGGTATTTGATATTATCAGAATTTTGTGCTTGTTTCTAATTTTAGCTATTCAACAGATGTTTAGTGGTATCTCGTTTTAATCTGCAGATTACCATTGGCATAATGTTGAGCATTTTATCATATGCTATTTGTTATCTGTGCATCTTCATTTGGTAAGGTGTTTATTCAGATCTTCTGCCCACTTTTAAAAATTCAGTTGTTTGTTTTTTCACTGTTGATTTTAAGAGCTCTTTGTATATTTTGGATACAAGGGAGAAATTTTTCTTTACCTTTTTAGGTTTCTCTACCCTTCTAGGTTTCTCTAGCTGGTCTAATAATGAAACCAGCATCAGACATTAAGATACAATAATCAAATTTAATTATATACATACATAGGGTAATTACACATACATGAGTGTATGTGTGACTATAACAGGGTGCAGCCAAGAGGGGGACCCCAAAAAGGGAGTTGGAATGGGGCCCAGAACTCAGGGTATCCAGGAAATATTAGAAAAACATATGAGATGTCCTCACCCCTTCCCCCTCAGGTGTGAGTTGGGGGAAGGGACAAATGGAGCAGGGCCATTGAATTGTTTGCATAGCAACAGTTTTGCAGATAAGCTCCAGAATGGTCATTTAACATATCTGTAACCTTTAACTGGTTTCATAGATATGTTAAACAGCTGTGGCCATGCTCTGAGCCAAGGGGATGGAAAGGACTCCCCCCAGTACGTGACTGGGGGAGGAACCCCAAGTTACAGTGCCTGCATGGGAGCTTGGAGAAGATTGGCTCCAGAAAATGCGGACACATGTGCCCAGACTCATGATGGCATCCCAATAACCTTGGAAATATACGGGAATGCTGGCAGGTGTAACCGATTGTAGGAGGAGTCGGAAATGGGGCTGCAGAGGAGGATTGGCATGGGGATTTAAACCCAGGCGTGGCAGCCATTGGAGAGAGATCCATGCGGTTTCACCAGAGTGCAGGACCCACAGCCCTATGATGGAAAATCACTATGTGGCTTTAGCAGAGAATTGCCACTCGGCTTTGCCCGAGTTGGAGACCCTCTCGCAGCTTTGCCAGAGGGAGAGATTCCACGTGGTTTCACTAGAGTGCAGACCCCTGAAGCTTTGGTGAAGAGGGAGAGCCATGAGGTTTTGCCAGAGTGGGGACCCCTTCCCCACAGCTTTGGTAGAAGAAGGACCACACAGCTTTGGGGTGCTCCCTTTGGCTGCATGGCCTGGGAGCAAGAGAGACTTTGCCTGGAAGAAGGGGGAAAGGGTCATGAAAAGGTACCACATGGTTTTGGATTAATTAGAGATCCTGCCTGGACGATGACAAAGCTGAACGGTGTCAAGAGCCTGGATACCTGAAGTGTGCTTCTCTTCCTGAATTACGGATTACGGTACCCTGAATTAGGGCAGAGGGAGATAGGAAGAACTGTGGGTGTCTGTGGGTATCCTAAAGGACTTTGATATTTTAATGGAGACATTAGGTTGCTACTTTAACTCTGTATAGTATTAAATAAACATTTCCTTTCCTTTTCACAAATCTCTGGCTTTGAGAGACATCTTTCCATAAGGCGGCGGACATAATGGAGCTTCTGTTGCTCTGTAACATGACCCCACATACATGGGAAATTAAGAGACAGGTAAAATGAAGTCTATATGACATTCTGAGCTAAGGATGAGGTAAAACACTTGAGCCTTTAGAAGGGAGAAAGGTTGTTGGCAGAGTGATTAGAAAATGTTCAGCGATTAGAATTTTTCCTTGTCCTATAGAGAGGTCAGACAAAGTCATTTCTGGTAGTATTTCTAACAAGGGAAAGATGTTTCTCTTGAGCTGTTGGGTCTTGATCGCCTTTAGCCCAAGTCTTTATTCCACACTAAAGTAGCATAGCTTAGGAAGTTCTGTTCTGAACCTGTTCATCTTTTATCAGATATGTATTTTGTAAATATTTTCATTTACTTTGTGGCTTGTGTTTTTATTCTCTTAAGATATATTGCTAATGGAAAATTACTGAATGCTTCTAATACATCAGTTAGAATGACACCACTATAAAACTGGACCCTTACACTGAAAGCAGACCCCAATCGTTGTTTTTTTTTTCTCTAGTTTTATTTAGTGTCTTTTAGGAGATAACATGAGACTTCCTCACAATGTTAAAGAGACCACCCGGACTAGCCATGAGGAACTGGTCCCAGAAGCTTGAGAATGAGCAGTTAGCAGTCACATAACCCTAAGCTGACCTCCAGAGCATAGCAGAACCAAGATTCACAAAACTCAAGAATGAGAGGTGCCCCTGTTGCTATCTAGAGCCCATTAGGAAGTGAGAGGTCCTTCAGTAAGAAAGATCTGCTGCCTGGACCAAATATGGACACATATAGGACTGACCAATCAAATTCTGTCAGATGGGAATTACTTTGTTGCCTCCTGCCCTTCACGTTCCTCCCCTTAGATGTTTTCATTCCAAGACTATCCAAGCAGATCCCCAGAATTAGACTAATAAATATACATAACCCCTTCTCACCTCTATTCCTTAAATTTGCCTCAAATCCTTATTCCAGAGAAGGATTTGGAATTTTTCCCCAGCTGCTCATTTGGCTGCTGCATAAACAAAAAATGCTTTTCTTTGTGAAAAACCTTTTGTCCCAAAATGTAGCTTTTCTGTATGTGATGGGTAACTCTTAAAAGTCATTCAAGTAACTTAATCATTGATAAAAGTAATATAAAAGAGAACTCTAAATCATAGTCTCCATCAATAACTGCCCGGCATGTTGCAACATTTTTTGTCCCCAGAATTTATGATCTCAGAAATATCTATCTATCTATCTATCTATCATCCATCTATCATTTATTATCTTTCTATATACCTATAAAAAGAGAGAGGAATCAGTACAAGTTTTATAATTTTCTGTTATATATTATAGAATTCTGTCTTGTATCTATCATTACATATTGATATTATAGTAAATGAATGTCATAATAGTACAGCGTTCGTTCATCCGTTGTTGAGAATCAAGAGCAACAAAGTACCACTATAAATTTAAGCTGTCTTTCAAGTTAGTCCTCTGCTATATCTTTAAATACAGATATGCATAGGGGTCTAGCTGCAGTCCCTACATTAGCCAATATCCAAGTAATTTCAAAACATTAGAAATAATTGGAAAAATCATTGCTCCTCACAAATTGTCATGGTTAAGCTCTTAGGTTGCCAAGGTAAATTCTCGGGTTCAAGTGTCTCCACTTATCAGCTGTCTGAACTTGGACAAGATACCAAAGATAGCAGAATATGTCACCTCAAAATACACCTATTTAGCACAATAATTATTTTGAGTTGGTTATTTTTTTCCAAATGCAGCAGACACTTGAGAAGTTCTGAAAATCAAGTAGAAGATACCTTTTTATATTGAAGACAGATTTACATTTATAACAGAAAAGATGGATTTGTAAAGGTATCACCTCCCTCTCCGTACCAGGAAGAGGGAGATGACTAAATCTCTGGTACTCTTATCAATGGAGAAAGGAAGGACTTATATCTACATAACAACCTTACCCTTGTTTTCTGTACTTTGTCTGATAAACTCCCATGACTGGCTCCTAGGCTCCAAAGTCTTCCTTTAGCTTTAGCTAGAGATGGAATTTAAGGTGGTGACCTGGACCATTTTGGTATGTTACTCAGTTTTCCAACATATCTTCTATGTACATAGAACATATACATGTTATTAAACTTCGGTTTGATTTTTGCCTCTTAATCTGTCTTTTTATTTTGGGGGTCTCAGCGAAAAAACTAGCAGGAGGGGAGAATCTTTATTTTTCCTCCTCTACATTATTTGACCTCTCTGCGTATAGAGTTCTTTCCTCATTAAATTATAAAAATAATTACCAGATAAAAATAGTACCAGATTTATACATTATTGTAAGGATTATGGTCAAGAGTTTTGAAAAGTTTCAGGTTTATATTATGCACTCAGTGCTAGCAATCTTATTTAGGTAGTGGTCAAGTGTTTATATATATATATATATAATGTAATGTAATATAGAATACAGAAATATACAGAATATCCTGGTGGACAGAAAAATCTTGATAACTCAAAAATATCACATGTTTAAAAGTAAAAGGCTTTTAAAGTATCATTTTATTTATTTAGGTGGTATTTTTACCAATAGTAAAGTTTATTTCCTTGAGATATATTGAGATAAATATATCAACAAGAATTTATATAGAGACACATAGAGAAATAGGTGATTCATGTGTGTACATAAAGCAAAAAATAATTTCATTATATCAGCTATGATGACTCATAAAACAAATGTGGGAGGAAACTATGGCTACGTATATGTGAAATTTGCAATATGGGTCCGCATACATCTTCCAGGTACATATAAATTGATATTTAGAGAACCCACAGTTTTCATTTGAAGAGGAAAATAAATAAAATGGTGGTTAATTAAATCAATAATGAAGATAATGGTTTTCAGGTGACTCTTTTCTATCAGACCAAGTTTACAGGTATTAAGCACATGAAAGGGACTGGAAACTGGTGCTTTGAAGCTGTTTTCCTGGAAAAAAAATAATGTTGACACCAGTAATGAGTGTTGTTAGGGAAAGGGGCATGCAACATGGCTTAAGTCAGGGGAACTTCGAGATTTTTCACTTTGTGGCAATAAAAGCACCTTTGGAAAGAAGTTCGCTAATATTTTTCTCTTGTTTATGCTATTTGAGCAAATCGGCACTAATCAATGTTAGGCTCTTACGTTCTCTCCCCAATAGGGAAATCAGAGGCCCAGAGTCAGGAAGAAACCTTTCTAAAATTTAGTCAAGCTGAAGGGAACTTCAGGGCATCTTGGTCATACCTGAGGTGTTTGACTTGCACAAGTATGAATGTGAGACAGTTTCGGTCTCATTGTGGTGACACAGGATGTATTAGCTGTAGAAAGGCTTCTGTCCTACGCTCACTCAGTCTTCTGTGTAGCTTCTCACCCCTTTGTGGAAAGTCCCACTTCAATAGTGGATTTGGGATAATCTTTTACAATAGAGAATTTCAGATTTCACCCACCACCCCCATTCATGAAAGGGGATCTGCATCTTAGCAGGATTCCCCCGGGGGCTCCAGTGCACTCTAAATTTTGAGAAGCACTTTCAGGCATTGTTTGTCTTGTTTGTATCCAGCACCAGCAGATTGTGCCTGCTAGTTCCAATTCCCCTGGCACTTGGTCTCAGATTTATGAGGTTAAAACTAGTTAATCTTTCAAGTGACAACAGTATTATATATCAAGTGGGAATAATGTATTCACAAGAACAGAAGACCAACAAACTTTTTTTCAATCAATGTATTTTTTCCCCTGAATGGGGTTAAATGATGACAAGAAGTGCTCTATTTCTTGTCATTGTTTAACCCAAATGAAAAAAAATCACATTATGTAATGGGAAAATATATTTTGTAAAGCCATTTATACTAACTTTTCCTAAAAATCCGTGTACCCTATTCTCCTGGTAAGGCAGTCCTACATTTATACATTTTTAATAAAAATAGATAAGATGGTGCATTGTTATCATGGCAATGGAAATATTGAGATTTTTCCCCCTGCTTTAGTATAGGCTTTTTTTTTCCCCTCCCTGCAGCTTTTAGATAAAGATTTCTGGTGACTTTTCTTGCATTTATTTATCTTTCTTGAAATAACATAATATTTTACATACTTTGCAATAAATAATCTGATTCATTCCTTCATGTGTCAGACCAAAATTGAGAAGTTGATCTGAGGTGGCAAGCTTTTCCTAGCAAGAGTTTGAGGGAGCACTGGCCTTGGGACCCAAGAACCTGCTTCTTGCCCCAGGGATGCCTCCAATCTGGTGCACAACATTTTGAAACACTAATTTACTGTGGGATTCCATTTTCTCAATCATAAAATCAGGAGTTCCAGGAAAAAAGTGCTCTCAAAGTGGTTTCTACATCAACAGTTCTAATCTCCTCTTAAACCTGTGTTTTCTTTATGCCTTTACATTTTTTTTTTTTTACCAACTTTTTCAAACTGTATGAACTGGACTGAACATTGGCATTCACTTTTGTTGACTAACCTGATATACAGCATTTGATGTCTTGTTCAGTACTTTAAGCAATTTCCTCAGGCACTTTGACATTAAAAGCAAGACCAAGTATGTGGATGGTGACTGAGGTTTCTACAAAGCATTTGCATTTTATAACACCTACTTTCCAAAGTTTGTGTACTTCAAATACTCATACAATCTAAAACAAACAAATACAAAATGTGATTTCCATCTAGTGCAATATGAGGATGGAGCATCTAAACCTGACACCTCATTTAAACAATTTATAATAGTTGGCATGATGGCCACTCAAAGATATCAAATCATAATATCTGAAATTTGTAAATGTTGACTGATTTGGAAAAAATGGAACTTTTTAGGTGGAATTAAATAATGATTTGGGGATGAGATTTCACTAGACTACATGGATGAGCTCTCAATGCCATCCCAAGTACATTATAAGTGAGATGCAAAGGGAAATAGAGGAGAAAGCAATTGTGAAGACATAGGCAAAGATAAGAGTGATGTGGCCACAAGCTCAGAAATGCCAGGACAGCCACTAGAAGTCAGAAGAGGTGAAGAATGGATTCCTCCTTAGAGGAACCAGAGGGAGTACTGCCATGCTAAATTTCAGACTACCAGCTTCCAAAAATACAAAAGAATAAATTTCCATTGTTTTATGCCATTAATATGTGAAGATTTACTATAACAGTCTTAGAAAGTTAATACTATTTATTTTGTAGAAATGAATATTTTATAAAAATAAATGTTTCCCTTCTAAAAAAAGTAAGAGGAAAATATTCAAGTTAAAGAATTAGATAGTAATCACTGAACCAGATATATACTACTTTTAAAATGATAATTTCACCTCTTGAATATAATCCACCACCTCAGAATTTCATAGAGTAGAGGACGAGAGTATTAGTAGGAAATTGAGACAAAAATTAAAACTGTAAACTTCTTGGACTCATTCCCAAATCAGCCAAAATAGATCTGGGCATCTTCTGGTAAAAGGGCCTTGTATAAAAGAAACACAATCTTCTAAATAACAGCAATAAGAATGTGGAAGTCCTTCAGTCTACGTTCTGTTTGTTATAGAAGTCTCATCCTGTCCTACAACACAGGGCTTCATTAACTCTTTATGAGGATAATAATAATGGCAGCAGGTACTCTGCCTATAACTCAGGGAGCAAATGGCTAATTAATCTGTCATCTCATTAAATCTTCTCAACAAACTCATAAAGTACATTTAAAAGCTTACTTTAAAATTGTTTTGAAAAAAAAATAGGTCGAAAACTTTTAAATAACTTGTGTCAAATCTTACAACTGTCAAATAGTGAAAACGTAATTTGAATCCAGTAGTTATGATTCATTGGTACACCCTGTTAACTACTGTTAACTATTGTAACTACCGTGTTGTATGGGAAACACCAGGCAGTGGAAGGTGTCAGGAGCATGTGTTCAGGACATAGTCTTTCCTATGAGCCAGCCTTCGGTCCCTGCTCAGATCATCTCACTTGGGCCTTCAGAACCGAAAGTCCTGTGGGTGACACCATCATTGAGAAATAACAGACAGCTGACACAGGTAACTATGCTATTCACTCAGACTTTATTAATGCAAGTTCACTCAGATTTTATTAATGCAAATTTAAGCCAAATCTGTACTAACCTAATAACAATACTAATCGCTCAGAAACAATCTGTATTAACATCACACAAGAGAGAATTGGGGGGTAATGAACTCAGTCCAAGAGACAGCACAGTGGGGAAGAGAGTTGTCAGCATCTTGCTAGGGAGAATCTCCAGAGTGAGGTGGGCAGCAGGGCAGACGAGTCCTCAGTCCAGCAGGGCAGAACCTCTGGTGGCTGACGCCAAGGGAAATCAGAGTGGTATGGAAGAGCACTCTGGTGTGTGGAGCTCAGCGGTTCAGCAGTGGTCTGGAACATTCCTGAATTATACCTAGAAAGTGGTATAACTCCATCCCTCTGGGTCTCTTGATAAGTGTCTTGGCAGCCCTGATGGCAAGTGGGGAATTTCCCCAGGAGCCTACCTCTGGGTGGTCCCACTCTGCAGACATGGTTGTTCTGGTAATGTGTGCAGATATCTTAGGTGTGTCTCCTTGCCACATGTGTCTGCTCTGATTTAGGTAGTTCCCTTCTTGAACCAAAGTGTGACGGCTGACTGGCAGCCATCTTGATTGACACAAGTGACTCCATTTTGTTTTCCATACTTTATGCTACCTTGACTGGACCAATGCCATTTTATTGGTCCTGCTCTCCACAGGTTTATGGCATCCTTTTGTAATTGAAATAAGATTGATCTGGCCTTCAAAACTCTGGGATACTCTTTTTATTTTTAATTTAACATTATCATGTGTTAGTTTCAGGTGTACGCAGAGTGGTTAGATAACTGTGTCCTTTACAAAGGGCCCCCTGCCCCCAATATATCAAGTACCTGCCAGACATAGTAATAGTTATCACAATATTGTTGAATATATTCCCTATGCTACAATTTACATTCCATGGACACTCATAGAGAGGGAACTCTTAACTATTGGTATATTTATGAATTAAGTAATGTTGAGCAAATTCTCTCCATTTGAATTTGAGTTAGGGACTTGTAGTGTGCTTTTCTCTCTATCTCTTTTTGTGGAGAGTAATCAAATGCATCACCTACTTAACAAATTATAGTAAACATTTTTTATTACAGTGTGAAGCATCTTTCTAGCTTGAGAAGAATTTTTAGACATAAGTGTGACAGTGTAGTTACAAAGCCCAGTTTGTTCAACTTAACACTATATATAGTTTTATTTTAAATTCTTGAACTTCTGAACCCAGCTGTTTTCATGCATGGTCTCTGACTTCTGGCAATTAAGCAAAATAATGAACCTTTTCTAGCTAAGTCCCAGCTGTCACCCAAAGGTCAAGTCAAAGCTTCTCTCTTAAATACCATTCTGATATTAGTCAATTGCTGAACTTCCATGATTTCACATCCTGAATTTTCTTAAGATTAGCAATTTTCAGAGCAGCCAGTTTAAATCCTAACTCAAAAATTTTATTCAAGTTTTGTCTTGAATTAATTTTATTTCTTCGTGTATTTTTACATATCTTAGACAAATCTATTTTTTCCCTTCATCCATCAACCTATATTTATCCTGACCTTAATATATAATATATTATTCTATCTACACATCACATATTACCAAGGACCATTCAAAAGTACTAATTTACACTTATGAAGTTGCTATATTTACATAGGAATATTATTTACCTATGTATACAAGTATTATTACTATGCTAATACATGTGTATTGAAAATGACCCCATGGTTCCCCTGTCTTATGGAACCTAATATGCCACTTCAGAATTCTATGTATCTATGACCAGTGGCTTATTGGTTCCCATTTGTCAACTAGAAAGATGTTTCCTTTATTGTCTTTTAGCTGCATCTACTTTCCTGCTTCTTAGCCCCTCTCTTCTCTTGTTCTTTCTTCCCATATTGTCACCTGAACAATTTTTTTACTGTCAACCTTCCTCTTGAGCTGCCTACACAACAGCTTTGTGGCAAAGATTGCTAGTAAATCCATAAATTAATGTTTCCCTTCACTCTCAGTGCAATAAAATATTCAATTACTAGCAGAATCACATGGCTTTCCATAATGAAGCATTCCCTGGCTTCCCAATAAACTGTATGGCCATGTAACTAAGTTTTGGCTAATGGCTGTAGGTGATAAATGCAAATTTAAAGGCACGGTTTATCCCTCTCCTACCCTTTCCTCCTTGCCCCATGACCTAGTAAATTGTGGAAAAACTAACCTGCCATCTGGACTGGGTATACAAGGGCTACCACCTAAGGACAGCAGAATGGAATTACGGGATTTTGTTTAATTACGCTATGGATTCACCACCCAGCTCTAGATTGCTCATGCCTTTACATGGGTGGGAAATAAACTGTTACTGTATTTAAATATTGTTATTTTGTCTCCTGCCTGGTGGCAGATCCTAATACAGGCACTAATCTGCGTTGACCTCCTACACACTTGGTGGCCGCTAATCTACTTTTCGTTGCCACCCTGGTGGTTCATCTTCTGCATCTAGACTCCCAGTTCCTTCATGTGATTCGTACTGATTTACCACTCTTTTTAGGACACCTACTTGGTATAGTGAGAAGCTTATTGTGAATTACAGTGGCCCTCTTGTTCTCCATCTTCTAGGAGGTAAGGAGCAGAGAGATCCCCAGAAAATCCTGTGGAGCATTAGTGACAAGGATTCTTTTAAGTTTACTATATACTGGTTTCTCTCCAAGGGATCATAAGAAAGTTCAGGTCTGGACCAGGTGGAGACAAGGACAAGTCCATTTTTGTACTTTGAGAAAATTACTTCTTAGTCTTTGTTGCTAATTAAAATACATAATGACACACTCTTATTTTCATGTGTTTCTCTTCCTCTCTCCCTCTCTTTCTCTGTCTCAAAGATCTCATGGTCCTTTCTATTATTTAACCCCTATCATGATACATTATAACTCTTTATAGATGATATGTTTATACCAATATTTTGTATAAATATTTGGTATAATATTTTGTATATTTTGAATAAGACTTGTGGTATTTTCTATAAAAGTCTTGTAATCCATCCAAGTCAGGAAATATGACTAAATACCATAAATAGGAGGGATGTTCACTATTTACACATCAATCACACATGAGTCTCTGAAATATACTGGCTACTCATATATTTATTATTTATCACAGACTAAAAACTCTATGTTACGCTATAGAATAAAAACTCTAAATTACTAAGTAAGTGTCAGTTTCTAATCCTAGATCTGCTACTTACTCTAGATATTTATTTGAATAAGTCATCTAATCTATCTAAGCCTCAGTTTCTGATTCTATGAAATGAAGATATTAGCTTTGCTTATTTCACAGTGTTGTTGTGAGGATAGAATAAGAAAAATATTATGAGAGGAATTTGAAAACTAAAAAATAAAGCATACACATTTTAAGATTTATTATAGAATTAAGACTTCTTGCCTTTTATAATTCTGCAATGGTAAGTTTCCTTTTACCTCCCTATTAAATTCCAAATCAAATGCTTCACTTTATAGTATATTAATCCAATTAATATTCAGTGATCATATATTTTATGTTCTGAGTAATTATTAATTCTTTTAACATTACCATGCACTGCTGTGTACCATGTATAGTAAGATATATGAGAGTTTGCACTCTTCAAAGACCTTAAATTCTAATAGGGTATAAAATAAATAGATAATTGCAATGCAAGTTGAGACATTTGGTGTGATAAACTTTAAGGCAGGGTGTTGTTGAGACATAAGATTTTAGGAGGAATGAGGCATTTTAACACATTGAAGGATATTGTACAGATCCCCAAGTGGAGGAAAAGGGGTGCTAGTTAAAAATACTTTAATAGTAGTAACTTGAACCTAAATATATTTTGTTCAAAAAATGTAAAAGTGTTTATTGTGTTACATATTTGAATATTTCAGGAATAAACTTGTTTCAGTCATAATTGGAGCAGAAACTCAAAAATACCATCAAGACTGTGTCTCTCTCTGCTGCTTTCTTTTGCATTGACTTTATCCTCCATTAAGGTTTCCCTGTGTGGTAAGTAAAGTGGATATCAGTAGTTCTAGAAACATATTCTTATTACAGCTATAGGAACTGAGAAAAGAGAGCACTTTCTCATGACTAGCTCCAGGAAAGCCTGGGAGAGGATCACATGTCCACTCATGTAACCTTATAGACCATATGATCATGGGTTCTCTGATTGCCCAGCCTGAGTACTACACTTATCCTAAGGTTGTTGAATTAGAGTTAGGTTAAGGATAGCTACTTCAAGTGGAAAGGGTTAATTACTACAAAGAATTTTATGTATGCATTATGTATGTATGTTTGTAACTGTTTGCTTAATGTCTTTGCTCATCTAGGCAATAAACATCTTTGGCCAGAGACTTTCTCCATTATGCTTACCTCTTCATACCTGTGTGTTTCACGGTGGCTGACACATGAGGAAGGCTTACTAAATATTTGTTTACTAAATGAGTGAAAGACTGAAAGGTAAAAAGCCACCTTATATAAAAAAAGAAATTAAAAATTTATATCAAGTGTATCTCTATATCTAAACTCAGAATTCCTTTTGAAATCTCTTATCAGAGACTCCACTGGTAGCAATCATATATCCCTTGAATTTTCACCATTTTTACTTTATAGTTAAATTTATGTTTTAGCAGCATTTCAACAAGTTAAAAATTCTCAAAGTCATAAAACTTTATGTGTCCATCTTTTTAGTTAAAACAGTTTTATTATTAGCTTGTAACAGAAGTTCTGGATTAAGTAATATATTAGGTTGATCAACATCAATTTGTCCTTTTTATGGTCATAAATGATAAAATAAATATTAGTAATTTTATATGGTTCAAGTGTAGATATTTTCCTGGCTCCCATAACTGAAAGATTGGCAGATGGACCTGGCATATTTCATCAACATTCTCCCTCTATAAGGTTGCTTTTGCCCTGAGGGAAGCTGCCTTTGTAATATTATAGTGAATGCCAGCAGCACTTAGAAATACTTCTCTCCTCATTCTTCTCAGAAAGAGGGAAGGTTTACTTAATAATATTCCCTCCAAAAATTCAAAGATGTATTCTGAACTCCCTTAGGTCTCCTACCCACCTCCGGAGCAATAACTATAACTGGTTGTATTTGTTTGACTATCATTAAATATCACAGACTTGATGACTTGAACAACAGAAACGTATTCCCTCACATTTATGTAGGCTTGAAGTGCAATGGCAAGGTGTCGGAAGTGTTGGTTTCTTCTGGATGCTTTTTCTTGGCTTAGATGTATTCATCATCTCTATGTCTTCACATGGTCTTCTCTTTGAGAGTCTGTCTTAATCTTCTCTTGTCATAAGTATACAGGTCATATTAGTTTAGGGCTCACCCATATAACCTCATTTTACTTAATTATCTCTTGAAAGACCCTATCCTCAAATAAATTCTGAGGTATTTTGACAGGGTTAAGATGTATGAATTTGAGGGTAAGGGCAGCAAAATTCAGCCTGTGCCTCTGGCTTAGCTGAGACCATATACCCCACACTGAATTCAGAAAAGGCATCAGTTTCCACAAAACCATATGGATCCCCAAACTGAAGCAGGCATAATGGAAATGGGAATGGGAGAAGAATACTGTGGGGGTAATGGAAATTATTTTGCTATCTTTTCTCTAAAATTTTTTAAAGGTTTTATTTATTTATTTTTAGAGAGAGGGGAAGGGAAGGAGAAAAAGAGGTAAAGAAATACCAATGTGTGGTTGCCTCTCATGTGGCCCCCACTGGGGACCTGATCTGCAACCCAGGGATGTGCCCTGATTGGGAATCAAAGGGGCAACCCTTTGGTTTGCAGGCCAGTGCTCAATCCACTGAGCTACACCAGCCAGGGGTTTTCTCTAAAATTTTTAACATACTAGTAATGAACCTAGCTGGAATAAGAAAATGAGTCCTGGCATAATTCCTGGTATTTCTGGATTACTGACATTTATAATTTGACTGTTTTATTTCATGTTTCTTTTTGAGAGTATATTTAAAAAAGTCTTATATCTTTACTTCAGAGTTTTACAAGCAAGAGTGATTTAATATTTATTCACTATATGTGTACTGGATCTTAAGGTGAAGACCAAAGAAAAAAATCTATTTGGCCCTGATCATAAGTGAACTCCAGATGGGAAGATGGAAATGATTTCTAGTCAAATGGGACAAAGGAAATGCAAAGGAAAGTGAAGTGTGTGTTTTTTGGAAGTAGCCATTGAAATGTACATTCAAGGGAACATACAAAACTCTAATAATATTGTCCTTAGAATCAATGTCTATGTTCTATGCTGAAAACTTAGATTTGATAGCATGGCACATATTTCTTGGCAATCCATTATAATTGATGTAAGATGGATTACAAGTGGAGTCCTCTTACAATAAAAGAAGATAGCAGAAGTCCAATACCTGTGTAAAGATCACTCAACTCTCCAACCTGAGATCAGTTCTAGAACAAGTTGAAAACTGAAGCAGGTATCAAAGACCTACATTCATTCTTTCAAAGTTAATGGCTGAACAGTAGGGAACATACATTAAAGATATATATTGGTGCTGATTTATAAACAGAGGATTTTGTTTGCCACCAGTATACACTCTATAGACAGTGCATGAGACACCAATGCAATTCTAAGTTAGGTCCACACGCACCCAGATGGAATTATTCTAGGCTGTCCTCGTATTTAATATTACAATTTTGAAAATAGTAGCAAGAGACCAGGCCTGGAAAAATAATTTAAAAATTGACCAGATATTTGAATTAAAACAATAAACTTACATTAATTTTTGGTCAAGGGATCTTTTCATAACCTACAATACCTTCTAGAGCATTCTTTTAAAAATGTGTAATTATTTAGTAGTGAGATGTTCAGGTAATCAAGTGTTTTCTTCCTGTGAATTGACATATACAATTCCACCATCATGAGGTTTGGAGAGAAGAGCAAAAAATCATCAAAGGAGATGAGACAGAGTAGTCTTTGAGGTAGGAAATAGAACAGGAATGCTGTATTCTAAAGGCCAAGCAAAGCATGTGTCTGGGGAATGAGAGAATGATCAATTGTATCAAATACTGATGATAAATCATACAGACCTAGGTATTGTTCACTGGATTTAACAACCTGGATATCATTGGACAAGAGAAGCTCTGTTGGAATTAAAATACAAACACATAGCAGAAGCAAGTTTAAGAGGACATAGGAAAATGTAATTGGAAGTAGTGTGGACAGACAATATTTTTGAAATACAAACCAACTGGATAGTACCTAGCAAGAAATTGGATGCAAACAGAAGTATTTGTTTGTATGAAAGAAATACTAAAACAATATCTTATGATGTTAGAAACAACCCAGGAGAGGGTATATGTGGCAAGAGTGAAGAATTACTAGAACAAAGTGGTTGAAAAGTGAAAGGAGACTAAATTTGTTTAAAAAAGATGGAAAGATTTGTGTAGGATGAACATAAGTAGTGCTCTTTTAAGGGATGGGGTAGGAAAATAGAGAATGGATGCAAATGTTACTGAGAGGGAATGTAAGAAAATCCATTTGGTTCCTTCTAACCTAAAGCAAAAATGTGAGTTTTCATTTCATCTTTGGTCTCAAAATTATTCAAATAACCTCTGTTCTTAAGTTGTAGCCATTTGTTTATTCTTTTACCTTTCTTAGGAGAAATTTCTATTCTGGGTCCAGGAAATGTGTTTATGGCAGACATCAGCTGACTGAATAATGTGTATTTCCCCTTACCAGGAAAACTTCATTTTTATTTGGCAAAACTGTGCCAGCTAAGATCCCTTTAAAGAGAGTGATGACATTATCTCACTGTACTATCTGAGAAAAATATCTCCTGATATATGCTTTTTTGCTTCTTGATATGAATACACACTACACGTCATTACAGCAAGACTTCTGCAGCCGCGAGGTGGTAAGCATGAGGATGAAGGCCTGCATATTAAGAAAAGTAATGTGGAAAGGCAGAAAGAGCCTTGGTCTCTAATAGTATTATTGAGCTATCATGCCAGCTATGGAATATATAACTTTATATATTTTTTGCACAGTAGTATTTTTTTTGCTACTGTAAGAGGGTTTTCTTTACTTGTAGTCCAGTTTCATTAATTTTTTTCTACGATGCTTTGGGCAATCTGTGAGAACCGTGTGTTGAATATGCTTTTCCTAAGGCCATTTTTTCCATCTCCTAGAGCCTGAGAATTGGTGCAGAAGGGCAAGGCTTGCTGTTAGAACAACCAGGACAAAGCTGAGCCTCACGGACATCTAATATCTCTCTTCACCACATGGAAGACTGTCTATAGGAAGCCAGGTTCTATTTTTTCCATAAAGAAAGGGGAATGCATGCTGGTTTTCCTCTTTCCAAATATCCCTTCATTATCAACCCCTCTTTGTTCTAAATTTGAATGCCTGCCCTCCCAAATATAGACATTTGCTTTCTTTTGAATGTGACTTACAAAATCTAAGTAACTAATATTTATATATTAGCAAGACTAGGTACAGTGAGGGAAAGACTGGATGTAATAAGAAATAAACTAAAAAAATCAGCATTAAAATAAAAAGAAAACATTATGCAGAGTATTCATCAAATTCAAACTCCCTGTCTTTGGGGCAAAAATAGGTCTGTGACTGAAAATGAGAGAGTAAGCAATGTTTGGAAATTTTCCTCTCCCTCGGTGTTTATTGCTTATAAGCCGTGTGCGCATGCATGGGTGGTGTTGTGTCACAGCTCTCTGTTTGTCTCTCCCATTTCTGCACGTTATGTGATGGTTTCGTTTTTTATTCTAAACTTTACTTTTAAGGATGTTTGTACAGTCAACAGCCTAGGTTGACAGAGATAATGTCTTTCTCTGGGGCAAGGGCAACATTGTTCACTATGCAGGGTAATTAATAATGTCTTCCTATAAAACGCATGTTGGGTAAATTTGCTAACAGCCACCTTATTAGTTGGGAGTTACTCCTAAACCCAGAGTTACTCAGACGGGAGGCAACTCCTTCCTACAAGAGTGGCATCCATCTGGGCACCCTGTATGACTCTCACGAAACTTGGTGGGTAACAGGAACCAATGAGAACATAACACACATCTACCTGCTGTGCCATTTATAGTAAAGCATTTTGTATCCAAGACAGGAGGTTTGTGTCTTCTGTCAGCATCCTTGAAATTCTGGGAAGCTAACCTGTTACCTTGCAAGTGATATAAAATCTAAATCCTTCATAGTTGTGGGCATATTGATAGTATTATTCAATCACCTCAGTTACTTAAAAAATATTTTCTGCATTTGCCTCTTAAAAATTTTGACATTGTAGTAAAGGGATTCTACTACAAAAGAATAATGCCATATCCTATAAATTATCTTTCCCATGAAACCTTCATGGGTGCTGTTCTTAATTAATTACTGCTATTCTTTCTCTCTTTAGTACTTGCAATTAACATCATTTAATTAATCCAACTCTTCAACATTAACTTTATGTGTGATGCCTTTCCTTTTGATTGTGAATAACTTTTGAGGAAGATTGGCATTTTTTTTCCTCTGGGATTTGCTGAAGCACCTTGCCCAGTGATTTGTTTAAGTATAGTATAACACTCGCTTTTGAATTATCAAAGATAATTCAAAAATAAAAGTAATTTTATTATTAAAATAAATTTGTTAATAAGTATTTGAATAATTAAATAATACATTCATGTAGCCTTTTATAGAGTTTTCAAAGGGCATTCATATATTCCCTAAGGAAATTAATTTTATTCCAACATTCCTGTGCAATGGGAATATTATATGTAACGAAAAAATGAACTGTGTGGATCCAAGTCTTTCTAGCTTCATGCATTTCCTTTAGAATTGTCCTTACTATGTCATAGTAGTTGTTTTATTTTGAATTTCATACCTATCACAATTGTAAATAAAGTTGGTATTTTTTTCCTTTACTTTTTTCTCTCATGTTGCCTGAAGGCTTTCTTACAGAAAAGTTCAAAATCATTATTCAATTTAAAAAATGTTACATGAAGAAAGATACTAAAAAGGTCTAGAGCTATGTGTTATGAGCCTTCCCAGAAAAAAGAGGTGATTATTTTTCCTGTTAAGGTGAAGGAAAATGTCAAAATTATGTTAATAAAGAGTAACATTAATACAACATTAAAGCAATTTAAAGTCAGAAATGAGGATTTTATGTAAAAACTTGTAATATTGTAAATCATATAAATTTTCTACTTAGTTATCATTGTTACTGTAATTGCTGGTTGACAATGCTCTTCATAATCACTCTAATGATCCTAAAGGAAAATAGACACAAGTCCAATTTTCAAAAAATATTAGGTTCAAGGACATATTATGCCTTTGATCTATAAATTTTATAGTAGACATGATAAATTAACTTATTTCACTGAGTACAGTGGGCATTAAATTATTTGACTGAAAGTGAATCACTCCATTTATTGATTGCTTATTCACGTATGCGTGTGTTTGTGTGTGCATATCTGGAAGAGCGGGAGGGTAGTGGGAGAAAATTTATGTATGAAGCACTATTTACCAACATAGCTTAGCATAGCATAGATTAGTTTGAATCACAATCTGAAAACAAAAACCAGACATGATATTTATTAGGGTACTTTGTCCAATAAAACCAAATTAAGCATCAAATAAAAATATACCAAAACAATTGTCCACATATTATCTCTGGATTAGAAAATATCCAGGATAATTTGTGAAATAAATTTCTGTATTTACAACAGAAATAATAAAAGAACTGTAAGTGGTAAGTAATTTGTAATGATCAACAACTGAACAAAAGGTTAGAGCAGTACTGTATGACCTAAAAATCCTTCATGTTTTTATTGAAAATTTACCTAAATATTTTACTCAAGTTATTGGGGTACTGTAAAACATGAATGTGCAGTTTTAGGAAAGATAATTTTTCTAAACCATAGGCAGAATACATTTAATATCATCAAATAATTGTGAAAAATCATGTCTATGTTGAAATACTTTTAAAACTAAGCATTTGTTAGTGATACTTTTATGGAAGACACTGTAAATTTGCTTTATTTACAAAGTAAATAAAATAGTAAAATAATACTATTTTAAATTAATAATCCTAAATGAAAATTAATTTTATACTATATCACCTGGAAAACATAGCTCAGAGTGCTTAAGTATATGCATACTTTTAGGACCAGCGGCTGTCAATTAGTTGTATTGTGAAATATAGATCATATGACTAAAAAAATATTTGTTTTACAACTTAAATCAGAGAATTGAAACTCAAAAGGTGACACAGCCCAGGCTAGTAATACCAGTGACCTAGCATGGTAGTCTCAGTCTTCCTAAACTTTCCAAAGCATGGAGCCACCAGTCAGCTCCAAAATGGCATTTGTTAGAAGATGCAACAATAGATTTTTCACCCTTAACTCCACTCTGTTCTTACACTCCGTATTGAATCTATCAGAAAAGTATTTCCTCTCTACCTTTAAAATATATCTGAAATTTTAACTGTTTTTATCACATCAGTTAAATTATATGTTGTATTATTAGAAAAAACTTCTAATGGATATCTCTGTTGCTCTTTCCATCTACCAAAAAAATAGCAGTAATTCTTTATTAAAGCCATTTATGCTCTTATAGTCAAAATTCTCTGAGTAAAAGTCGAAACCCTCGCAATGGCCCACAAGGTCCCATATGTTCTGACCCCCTTCTGTCTCTATGATCTCATACACATGCTGCTCACTTAGTTTTTCTCACACCTCCATAGCCACAGTGACAGTAGATGCTATTACTGGAACACAGCAGGTGAAGCACAGTCTCACCTCAAGGTCTTTGATGTATTTGTTCCCTTTGATTGCAAAGCTCTTTCTCCTTTCTCCTGTACAACACTATTTCCTTGTAATCTGGTAAAAATCCAACGAGTATAACACCAACTACATTTATTGCAATACCTTTCTAGTGCTATTTACCTGGAGTTAGCTTTAGAATCCATCAGTGAAGAGCTCAGTTCTCCATAAGACTACCTTTATTTAGATGCCAGCCACACTTTGGGCGTTCCCAGGCCATGTGTGCTACTGATGAATTGGCTATAAATTCAGGACTTTTCTGACTCCTGAAGGTTCAATAGTTCACTAGAATGACTCACAGAACTCAGAAAAGCACTACATTTAGAGTGAGGTCTGGAAAGTTCCCAAATGAAGAATTTCCAGTGTCATCTCTCCAGGGACTCACGGTGTTACATCACCTTCCTAGGATATCAGTGTGTTGACCGACCAGGAAGCTCTAATAACCTTCAGTGTCTAGCATTTTTTATTGGAGCTTCATTAAGTAAGCATCATTTATGAAATCATTGTCTACGTGATTGAACTCAATCTCTGATCTCCCTCCCTTCCTTTGTGGTGGGAATGGCCCCAAATTCAAACCCTTTGCACATAGTGGGTCTTTCTGGTGACTGGCTCCTGTCCTGAAGCTATCTAGTGTCCCACCATGAGCCACTTTATAACCATAACAAGATACTCCTACCCCTTGGAAAATAGGGATTTGAGAAGTTCTGTGCCAGAAACCTGAGATGAACACCAGACACTCTTCACTATACCACGTCTCACATGCTCTAAGTCATTTCTCCAATGTCACTTCCTTTGTAAGGTTCCTCTGATCATCAGAAATAAAAGAGTCTGACTTCCTCTTTTCCTGTTTGATCACTGACTTCTCTTAAAATTCACTCTCATTTCTCTTCGGCTCATGTCTAGACAAGCTGACAAGAAATCCTAGGCTTGTCTCCTTCTTTGGTTCCTGTGAGAAATTTAAATCTTGAAAGGCACATAGGTAGTTGTCCCCAGTCCACTTCCTAGCAACTTGAAAGACCTAATCTAATTTCCCTGCCTTTATTAAGCCAGTCAAAACTTTCTTCTGTCCACCCTTCTATTCCCTTGGAGCCCTTTGTGTGAATGATAAACATTTTTTGAAATCCTTTTTGGATGTGGAGTGTCAACAGTCTTGATATCTGAACCATATTTTGGGTGGAGAACCATTTTGCCTCTCTATGTATGTATGTATGATACACACACAGACTCAGAAATAGATGTATATATTATTTATATATAAATATATGTATATTTATATACATACATATATACCATATATGCATATATACAAACAAATATATAAATATATGCATATATAAATATATAGGTGTGTGTATATATATTTACTCAACCTTAAAATATCTTAACTAAAATCACATCTCCCCATTTCCACATAATTCCTAGTGACATTTTTGTTTATTTTTATCATAGTATTTATCAACATCTGACATATTACAGATATTACTTTATTTACTGTACCTCACTCCTTCTAGAATATAAACTCATAAGGGCAGGGATGTATGTTTGTTGTATGGCTCTGATTCCACTGTGTGAAACAGGGTATAATAAACATTTATTCAAATAAAGCATTTACATTTTTACATTTATAATTTGTCAGCTAATGCAGCATCATTTTATTTTGAATCGAATTTTTAGGTTTAGGGACAAAGACTCATAACTATTTATTTAGCTCATTCTTCTGTGGGTCAGCAGTTTGCCTGGACTCAGGTGGCCAGTTCTTCTAACCTCCACCAAGTCTGGTCAGCTGCTAGTTAACCAGAAAATTCTCCTCTGGGTTGGCTGGACATTGACTGGGGCCACAGAAGCAATAAGTCCTGTGACTCCTACCTTCCAGCAGGAGCTTGTGCACATGGCAGCTCAGGAAGATTGCAAGGATGAGAATGGAAGTGTTTATATTGACCATGATGTCATTTATGGCATGTTCTACCTGTCAAAGTAAGTCACAAGCCAAGTCCAGATTTAAGGGGTAGAGAATTTCCCTTCATTACTTTTTTTTTCCACATTTGGTGTGTATTGTTCTATATCTGTGATGTACTAGATCTTGTATGCACTACAACTTGCTCACACATGATTGGGGGGGAAAGGGAATGTCATCAAATAGTTCACTATTTTGTAACCTGCTTTCTCCCACACCTATTACATTATGAGTGTCTGTTTTATTAAAAACTGTAATATATTTTATTGAATGAACTAACTGCAATTTATTCAATTACTTACCTAGTGTAAATTTTGTTTCCAAATTTCAGAAAAAAGTATGAGCAATTAATTTGAAGTGGACAAAAACATTTAAAGGTACATACTTGCAAAACCCACTATAGGGTGTAACTAAATTATCACAATGTGAAAACTCACTGACTGGTATTTTCCTCATTTTGTCCAAATTGTTATTTCTAGTTTCACCTGGCTCCATTTCACTCTATTCCTTCACTTCTTGATGGGAAGAGATGAAAATACACATTTCAAGAGGATATAGACTCAAAGAGGGAAAGCATGTTTTGCAGTCAACCCATAGATCCATTTGCCCATTCATCTCAGAAAAAAAAATTGGAAAACCCCTCTCCCCTACTACCTAACAATACCAGCAAAGTGAGTGCTTTCTATGTAAAGGAACAGATTGTAACCAAACTTTTCTATGAACACACTTTATCATTGATCTCTTCTTCCTGTATTTCCTGAAAATGAGTATTCTCTTCAAAATATGAGTTTCTATGATTATAGCTCCTTTCCTTGTCCACTTTCCTGAAATGTCTTTTTGCCTCCACCAAATCAGTATTGAAGGTAGGATAAATGAAACTTACTCTATTATCTTCATTTAGGAAAGATCTCTATGCTTTTTTTCCCCTCAAACATTTCTGTTTACTCAATTATAACAGTTAAGTGTTTTTTAATAGTTGCTTTTATTTATTGCTCTTATATGATCAGGTCCTTTGGGATAGTAATAAAGATAGCTGGTTCTTTTGCAAATCCATACAACTTCTAGGTTAGCGCTTCATAGACAGTGATATAACTGATGTCAACAGTGACTGGAAGCTACAATATGTTTGTACCTTGCACCGGGAAAGCACTGATTCTAATTCTCCTTGGTGTTTGAAATCACTGAAAAGGGAGGAAAGGGAGATTTGACTAGAAGGCTAGATATCAAGGAATATCTAGAGAATAAGTGAAAATCTACAATTAGATTTAACTAGAGGTGGTAAGTGACTATATACAATGGTGGTGAGACTATCTGGTAACTGAAGCAATTACTTTTGCTTAGGAATGGCAATTTTATTAAGATCTAAGAAAACAGAAAAACAAGGCAAAGTGTGTACTATATAATACAAGAAATGACAGAAACTTGCTGTCACAGTTTTTAGTCAAAGAAAATAAAATGTGAGAATGAAAGTGTAACAGGGCAGAGAGCATATCCCCTACAGCCCTGGAGTGGGGTATAAGGGGAGTGGATGATACGAAGTTTAAGATACATTGCATAAAAAAAGACAAGTTAATAGACATACCTTCCTGGGGGGGAGGGCTGTCCCACAGGGCAAATTGTATAGGGACTATGAGAACATGCAGCAACTAGTGACATAGCTAGGGGAGATCCTACAGCACCTGCCCAAGAGGCAGGGGGTGGAAGCCCAGCCTGGACACCTGTGCATCACTGGTAATTTCTGCCCTGATTAAAGGTGGCAGCCAAAAGAAGATAAAAGATACTGGGCAATGGGCAAAATTGGTGGACACTGACATACTATAGGAAGGGCTGGATGTGAGGTCATGCAAGAAGTTCCAAGTGAGCATTTAAATGATGGCAGGATGAAACAGAGGAGAGAGAGCCACAAGCTCTCTCTGGAATGAGAGAGGAATTCTGCCTGGAGAAGAAGGCGGCAGAGCTGATGGAGATGCAGGGACCTACGTGGCCACCCAAATTTGTGAGAGACACTTGGAGTTGAACTGTGACTGGGAATGCTAAGTTGCAGACTTTTGCATCTCTGAAAGATGTATGGAGAAGCCACTGTCTCGGGACATGTGCATTCCTGGACTCCACTATGATCCAGTGTAACATGGCACATATTTTCTTGAACCAGTACATGGAGGCTGAGAGTAGTGCACCCCAGATCCTGAAGAAAAGAGCTGCTGCGAGTAGATGGTGAGTCTGAAACCCACAAGTACACATTCCAGAGATGATGGAGACTTGTTTGCATGACTGGCTGATGGACAGATAAGAAGATGGGGACCTTCTGGGCGTGGTTTTGACATGTGGCTTTTCGGAAATTAAGGGAAGTTTTGTGTCTCTTGCGAGAGAAGGGCTCTGAGCAGGAGTGATCTCAGCCCTCCCAAGGTTGGAACCCTGTTGATAAAAACCTGTTCCCTTCAACACTAATTGTTGGGTCATAGGCAAAAGTGCCAGGTGGCCGAGCCCCAGCTTGCTTGGTAACAAAAGGATATAATTAAGCTGAAAGATATTCTCAGAGTTATAAAGAAAAAAATCTTGTTATTTAAGCAATATGTTAAATCAGTAAGTTATAATCAAAATAAGTTTAAAAAGAACAGTAAGAAATTGGTAGAATGACAGGTAATGAATGATTTAATTATGTTAATAAAGGCTTGTAGACATTTAGAAATGAAAATAATAGGTAGAAATAGGTAGGAGTAAATTTTTCAGTTATATTTTTCTTTTCCTCTTTAATGCTTGTCTCTTTTTTTGGTAAAACCTTAACTATGAAACTACCTTTCAACTATCTAGAGATTTTTTTCCTGAATAATGCTTGAGTTGATCACAAAAATTAAAACAGTAAAAAGAAAGAAATATGAAATTGTAACACAGAAATACAAAAGAATCTCTTGATCTATATTTTATAAAATATCCTATTCTCTGTATTAGGCTGCCAGAGATTCTCAAAAATATTTTGTATACTTAAGAAATATATTCCCTCTGTGTGCTTTCAACGTGTGAAGCCAACATGAAGAGAAGAAAGTGTGATTTTTGGAGCTTCCCAAGTGATTACTTAGAAATGTTTGACTGTGAGTGATTCTAGTTCACAAGTGGTGCCCAGCTATCCTTTTATGATGAATGGTATACACACCAGTTGCTTTTGTGCTACTCAGATTCTACTCTGTCTTGGTCTCCAGAAAACTAGTTTTCAAATACACACAAATTATAAATCTAAAACACCTATAACTTATGTGAAATAAATGCTTGATTCATTCATTCATTTCTCCCTTAGAAACAAATGAAAATAACAGAATAAGATACCAAGTGAAATTATTTCTAGGAAATAGGTGAGTAGGAGCTTGCATTATAAGAATACAGGTATGAGCTTAAAAAATGACATATAAATTTATATTGTAGTCACAGGCAGGTGAAACTATAGTTATAGAAGTTACATATTTATAGTGCTATAAATTTGAAGAAAAGCCCATGTATTGAATGATACTAACAGCAAAGCACAGTGGCTTTTATAGAAGTATCCATTTAATATTCTCAATGTTCCTATAATACAAGCATTAATGGTTTTTTATATAAAAGAAAACTAATACTTCCTCATGGCATAAAACTAATACATGATGGAGTTTTTGAACCCCAAAGAAAATGCTCATTTCTATTTGCATTGTACTTAATTCAAATATGCGTTAAATCCATAAGAGAGGTAATAAAATATGCGAAGGGTGCAAAGAAATAGAAATGATTAAATCAGTTTGAGATTACTGAAGAACTCTTAGGGGTGGGTGTGCATACTTAATGTAAGTCTTCAACTAATTAGCCCAAGAACAGCATTCTAGATAGAACAGAGCACAATGAAGACAAAGAAATGGCTTGTTTGTGGAATCATGAGATAGATATTCAAGGTAGCGATTGGCAGAGTGTCAGAAGGTACGGGTGAACCCAAGACTGGCGGCATTGGCTAAAAGCTGATAGGTTGAGGCTTATATTGCAATCAAGTGGGAACCAATAGGCATTTCTTAGAAAAGTAACATAATCCTATACATTGGTTGAATGACTAAATAAATAAATTTGCATGTCAAAGACAAAATATTTTAGTTTCATGTTTTTTCCACTAAAGGCCTACATATTATTTTAAAGTTTATCATTATGTTACTTACAAACCTAAAGCATTATTTTAAAATGGTTTATTAACATGACAAATACAGTGGCTGTTACAGACTACACTTCTGTAACAGTCTTCCTGAAAGTTTTATTGAAATGGCGACATTTTCTGTGATAGAGAGGTGTTTGATGCAACAGCTGTTTAATTGATAATTTTTGAATTCCATCTTCATCTCTCCACTCATTAGCTATTCATTTCAAGTTAAAAAAAATTAAAACCCATCTGCATTTTCTTCCCCCTGCCCGGTACCAATTTTACATTTCCTGATGTGCCCAATTTCACATTTGAAAAAGCATGTGCCTGTTATCTGATGAACAACGTGTCATCTTGTTCACAGAATAGATGACAGATTCTTTCGACTTTGCTTAGTGGCTCTCACCTAAATTACTCTTGAGAGAACACTCTTTGAAGACACTACCAGATGGTTTTCCTTACATACTTAAGGAGCAGATTGACAATTTTAGTTCTGTCTCAACACTTATTGAGTGGCTATTTCCTATCTTCCCCATGGCTTAAGGTGCCAAGCAGATTTATGTCCAAAAACATACATGGAAAATAAATTCTCAGTGACTTCTTCCGTAGCAAGTCATTATATAGAATTCTGGCAGACTGAGTTCATGTAGTGAGCAACTCCTCAGTGCTGCAGAAATGTTTCATCTTCCTGGGGTTATTTGCTGCAATTGAAATGAGGTCAGGGAGTCTCTTGAATTCATCATGCCACACCATTCACTCTGATTCCTCTTCTAATGCTGGGTGAGATGATGTAATTAGCATTGCCAGAAAAGGCATCATCCCACAGGTCATTTTTACAGTCTTGTAGCTAGAATAATTACTACTATACGGTGCTAGAAATGAAACTCCTTCTACTGACCTTTACCACTCAAGTCATAACAATTATTTTTCATTTTATGTCTTCCCCTCCTACCCACATCTCAGAACCCATAGGTGCCATGCTTCAAAGTGCAGTGCTACTATTTGCTTTGTCAAACATAAAGCCATTGTACAGGCCTCATGTTTTAAACTTTTGTCTGCTATTGATCAGTGGACTAGCTAATGCTGATTTTTCTTGTCCCTAGCACTGCCAAAGTTTAAATAATTTCTTAATAACAATGATTGATTAAGAAATGACTTCCTTTATTCCACTGGCTTTCTGAGTCCAGGAATACAAATAAAACAAAATTCATATAATCTCAATGTAGTTTTTATTCTGAAATGTGTTAGGGGTTACTTCTGCTCCGTTGTTACTGTGAATCAAGAATGTTATTTGCATTCTCCCAAGTATTTCAAGATTTACATTTGATTTTTACTGATTGCTCAATTTAAGCAGAAAGTACATCCCTAGTTTCTTATCAGGAGTAAGGAAGGTCTGTGTGGTAGGCAAAATGATCATCACCACCATCCCACCCCAACAATGCCACATGCCCATCATACTCACATACCCTGTGAGTATGCTACATTTTTTGAAAAAAGATGACTTTGCAGGTATAATTACATAGTTGACTTTAAAGGAAAGAGACTAACCTGGGTTATTCAGATGATTCCAATCTTTTCAAAAGAGTATTTGTAAGTAGAGAAATTTTCCCACTGGACATGGAGATAGGATGCAGCAAATGTAATTAAATTTGTGGACCTTAAACTAGGGAGATTATGCTGGATTGCTTTGGTATATGAATCTTTAAGAGTAGAGAACTTTGTACTTCAATTCAGTTGGAGTAAGAGAGATGGGGAAGAAATAAAACTCAGAGGATTCAACTTGTCATTGCTTTCTTTAAAATTAAAGGGAGCAAATGGACGGGGGATGCAAGATGCACTAAGGATCTGAGAGAAGTCTCAGACTGAGTCTGCAAAGAAACAAGGACCTCAGTTTTATTGCTGCATTCAACTAAATTTTGCCAACAACCTGAATGAAACTGAAGACAGATTTTCTCCCACAGCCTCCAAATATGAATTGTGCCAGACTAGGCAAAACCTTGACTATACTTATGACACACAGAACTTTGAATAATATATTGGTGCTCTTTTCAGCTGCTAAATTTGTGGTGATTTGGAACAGCGACAATGAAAAATTAACATAGCTAGTAATTCAGATGTAGTAATGAAGATGTCAAAAGGTATCTCAATCCAAGGTAGTGTTCATTGTTACAGTCGTATCTGTTTCTATAATTAACATTACAATGTTAGAATCCCGATTCTGCCATGGTAGAATATCAGATACAAATCTCAGTTCTGTGCCTCCTTCCCACACAGCCTGGGCAATAACCACAACTGGCATCTGTACTTGGCTGTCAGAGTATTATCTCTTTCCTAGGAAACACACAGATACTTTACATTTGCAGAGTTCTTCATGAGTGATAAAGAACCTTCACATATAATATATTACTTGATACAATAATTTATTGAGTATGTATTGTTGTCCATCTATGATTTGAGAAGTACTAACTTAGATGGATTTGTTGACTTTCTAAAAAAAAGAAAAAAAAACATGTTGGCATACTCTAAACTCTACTCAGCAAAATAACCTAATATTCTTTTCAAATGTAGCTGTTTTCACAGTGTCTCACTCAACTTTTCTTTATAACAACAGAGTAAATTCTTAGTTGAGCAGTTAGAATTAAATTTAGACAGTTGTTTCTTTTGGGGGATTTTAGCTCTTTATTCATAGTGTGAGTAGTCAAATTTAGCTGCAAACACTGTGTGGTCCTGCTTGTCCTTACCTTTGTTATTGAATTCTATTATTTCATTTGTTTTATTAGGTGTCCATCTTTGAGTGAGTAAGGTCAAATACTGAAAATTATTTTTTTACTTCTGCCTTTTGTCCAAGATCTATTTATATTTCTTGGCCTTATTATTATTTTGAATTTATTCTTTTATATCTGCCTAGGACAAAATAAAATAATTTCTTTACTGCTTTCATGAAAAATCACTATTTGTATTTTCTTTAAATTATTATTCTAGAAACAAATTAACTATTCTTTTCTCCTTTATGCTATTTTAATTATCTATTTATCATCTGTCTATCTATTATTTCATGCAGACTCTCTGAAAATATTTTGTCTTTATCCATGTAAGTCAATTATGTAAATATATTTGTTTTAATGTTATTCCAGAGATGTCCTGCATCTTCTTATGTATTCTAAAATGAGAAGGGGAGCGGCAACCCCAGCAAATATATCCTGCCAAGTTTTGGACTATTTAGTGCAGAAAAATACTGCATGATGAATTTGGGCCTACCTTTGATATTATTTGAAATGTAGGTAATGATTTCAGCCCTACAGCTCAATACTAGTTCACAAAATCTCAGGATTTTTTGACATACTTTATAAAAAGACATAGGGAATCCTTTACTGACTTTCTCTCATTGGCTAAATTGAGGCCTGGGAGGGCTGTGGCTTGTTTTCCTTCTCTCTGGTTTCTTATAAAAAAGTTGACTCATGAGAAATTTTAAATAAATATCATTTTAATAAAATGCAATATAAGAAACCTTTTTGTTTTTTTCTAGGCAAATAAAAGAGATCAGTTAGCTGATCTAAAAAGAAGACATACTTCATACAATAAGGTCAACATCAAAAGATATAGCAACAAGGCTAGTAGAAATAAGGCATACCATTAAACCTGGGTTCAATAGTATAAATCTATACTACAATAAATCCATATATAAATAAATCTATACTATAAATAAATCTATATATAACTCCATTTTAAGAGCATAAAAAGTGTTTTATTCCAACTAAGAAACACTTGAAATACTGATAATTCTGTCATGCAACTGTTATGTGCTACATAGAATTTTGTCTTTAAATCTTTCTGCACATGCCCCATCTTGTCCCCTCAGCAATTCCCCTCATTCATACAAAAGTAAGCTCTGATACTTAACCATAACTTGCCAGAGAAGTAATACTTAATATTATCTTAAGTGATCATTTTAAAAAGTGAATAAAGAATAGAGAAGAGCACAGACAAAGCCAATTATGATTTTAGTAATGGGAAGAAAAGGATTAGGATTGGGGAAACCACAGTACTATTCTGTGACTGTAATTTCTGAGGCAGCTTTAGAGAAGTAATTGTATCTTTCTGGGAACAGGTTCATCAATTTTAAAAATGAAAATTAAAGTTTCTGTTTTACTTACTAAACATGTTATTGTGAGAATGCTTAGCCACAGAATATGTACTCTAACTCATAAACACAGACAGCAGTGTGGTGATGGCCAGAGGGAAGGGGGTGGAGGTGGGTGGAGTTGGGTGAAGCAGGGGAAATGGGTTCATCTGTATTAATGTCAACAATAAAAATAGAGTTAAAAAACAAAAAAATGTTTTTCAAAGTTATAAATTTTTAAACCATTTCTCATATATATATATATATATATATATATATATATATATAATAAAATGAGGGTTATCTGAGAAAGATGTATGATGGCCCCATGTTGGGAATTCAGTCTGTAGGGTTAAAAATGGAATAGGACCAAGAACAAGTTCATAGACCATTTTTTTTGACAATGCTACAATTAGACAAAAATAGTAGAAACCATGAAATATTAGCTTTTTATGGATACTACCAATGAGATCATTTCAAAATGGCTTTAGGTCAATTGAGAGAAATAGAAAAAATAAGGAAAAGAAGCAAATACATAGGATGAAAAAGAAAACCCTTGAAATAGCTTTATTTTTTTTCTTTTTTAAAAAAGATTTTATTTATTTATTTTTAAAGAGGAGAAAGGAGGGAGTGAATGAAGAGAAGCACCAATGTATGGTTGCCTCTCTAGTGTCTCCTACTGGGGAAATAGCTTTACTTAGACCAAGAGCAGGATATGCCACCTGGATTGATGAGGGTGTTTAGGATCTCATTGTCAACAGGGGGAGAAAAAGGGGCAACACTGTAGACTTTTGAGACTATGGTGAGGTGTTTATGATTCTGCCCACTATTCAACATTTTTTGAATGCTGTGAGTTGGAATATGAATAAAGTTTGGAAACATGAAGTTGTAATGACTAATGATACTTCGTGCTATCATTACTCTCTTTTTTTTAAACATGACTAGGGGACCCATGTCATTCTCCTCTCTGCCTGCCCTATCTGAATGGTAGCAGATAATCTGTACATAAATAGTACCACTACCCATCATCTGATGCTATTGAGGCAAATATTTGAGAGCTACGGATGGCTGCAATTTTGTAGCATGACTAGAAAAAATATTGCTGGTTCAGATGTTGACATCTTTATTACTATGGGATCTTATGTTTCTGTGTAACCTTAAGACTTTTTGGTAATGGATCATTAACTTGAAAGCAATAAAATGCCAATAAAAATCTTATTTTCTAATAATGAAAATCTAGAGAGTTATAATTCTCATGTTTTGTTGTTTGGAAATTTCTCTAAATATTAATGTTTTTATTTTAATTATATATTTTAAGTAAAATATAGAATATTCTGGATGATATAGATAAGTATTATCTATAAAGTTATATCTAATATATCTATAAAAGTATAAAATGTTTTTCTAAGATTTTATTTATTTATTTATTTTAGATATTTTCTTTTTAAATTTTATTTTATTTTTTATTTTAATTGTTTTTCAAGTACAATTTTCTGTCTTTTCCTCCCACCCCAGCCCACCGTCAGCCCTCCTTACCTCCCTCCTGTTTCCACCATCCCCCTGTTATTGTCCATGTGTCCTTTATATTTGTTCCTGAAAACCCTTCACCTTTCTCCCCTGAAATTCTCACCCCTCTCCCCTCTGGTCACTGTCATTTATTTATTTTTAGACAGAGGAGAAGGGAGAGAAAAAGAGAAGGAGAGAAACATCAGTGTGTGGTTGCCTTTTGTGCACCCCCTACTGGGGATCTGGCCAGCATCCAAGGTATGTGCCCTGACTGGGACTTGAACAGGCTATCCTTTGGTTAGTAGGCTGGTACTCAGTCCACTGCACCAAACCATCCATGGCAAATTATAAAATGTTTTAAATTATGTTCCATATAGATGTTTACTTTTGTAATTAGGTATAATTGTTGACTACATACATTTATAGACAATGTAAATTATTGTAGATATTATACGCTGCTAGCTTCTTATTTTTAATAAGTGTAATGATATGTTTGAAGCATAAATAATAATCCATTTTCTCATATTTGAGCACAATAGCCATTTCTCTTCATTTAACCTAAAAGTTAGGAAATCTAAATTTCCAGTTATGTAATCAAAAATTGTTTTTGGCCCTGGCTGGTGTAGCTCAGTTGATTGAGCGTGGGCCTGTGAACCAAAAGATCACAGTTCGATTCTCAGTCGGGGCACATGCCTGGCCAGTTCCTGGCAAGAGACGCACGAGAGGCAACCATACATTGCAGGCCAGTTCCTGGCAAGAGACGCACGAGAGGCAACCATACATTGATATTTCTCTCCCTCTCACTCTCTCTCCTTCCCTTCCCCTCTAAAGATAAATTAAAAAAAAAAATGTTAAAAAAAACCCTGTTTTTGAACAAATGGATTTTTTTCAAAATTTTATTTACTTATTTTTTTAGAGAGAGAGAAGAAGGGAGTGAGAAGGAGAGAGACAGAAACATCAATGTGTGAGAGATAAATTAGTCGGTTGCCACTTCCACACCCTGAAATGGGGACCCAGCCTGCAACCCAGGCATGTGTCCTGACTGGGAATTGAACCAGCGACACTTCAGTTTGCAGGCTGGTGCTCAACCTACTGAGCTACACCAGCCAAGGCATGTAATCAAAAATTTTTAGTTTCCTAGTACACATTTTAAAGTTGATTTATATTCCCTATTAGAGTTGACATTTTATGCATTTTAAATAAACATATTTATATCCCTTAAGGTAGTAGATACATTTAGCTAGTTACTATATATCTTCTTTTTTTCATCAATAACTAATTTATTTCTATAATGGAATTCCAGTTTACAAAAAATTCTTCACATAATAAAAGTAAGAAATTAATGTATGAGTTATCTAATAATTGAATAAAATAGGTAAAATATAAGTAATTATTGAAAAAGTATATAGTACTGAATATGCAAAGAGTAATATAAAATGGAAAAATGTTTTAGGTATTGTAGGGAGAAAAAAGATTCCAAAATCACAGCTTCAAAATTTTTCCATTAAGGAAACAGTCCAAAGATCAGTTTTTTACCCACTTACTAAAATCCTAAATTCTAGTCCAAAGAATTTAGCACCACCCCAGCAAGCTTACTGTAATAAGATTTGAAGGATTACTAATATAAGACTATTATGTAAAATTGACTGATAATAACTTCTAAATGTCCCTTTAGGCCATTTACTTTATTGTGTAACTTCAGAGGCTCTCAAGATATTGTTCAAGAGAGCCAGATTTCAAATTAGTATTATTTATTTATTTATTTACTTACTTACTTACTTTTTATTTGTTATATTTTTTACTGCTGTTCAGTTACAGTTGTCCCTCCTTTTTCCCCATTGTTCTCCCCTGTCCTGTCCCCAACCCCTTTACCCCCACAGTCAATCCCCCCATTGTTGTTACCTGTGAGTCCACTATTCATGTTCCTTGTCTTGCTCCTTTCCCTCCCTTCCCCCTTTCTGCCCTAACCCCACTTTTGGTCACTGTCAGTTTGTTCATTATTTCCATCTCTCTGGTTCTTTTTTGTTCATTTGTTTTGTTGATTAGGTTCCACTTATAGGTGAGATCATATGGTATTTGTCTTTCTCCACCTGACTTAGTTCACTTATCATAATGTTATCTAGTTCCACCCATGCTGTTGTGAAGGGTAGGAGATCCTTCTTTCTTTCTACTGCATAGTGTTCCATTGTGTAAATGTACCATAGTTTTTTGATCCGTCCATTTACTGATGGCATGTAGGTTGTTTCCAGCATTTGGCTATTGTGAATAATGCTGCAGTGAGCATAGGGCTGCAAAGATTCTTTTGAATTGGTGATTCAGAATTCTTAGGGTATAATCCCAGCAGTGGAATTGCTGGGTCAAAAGGCAGTTACATTTTTAGTTTCCTGAGAAAATTCCATACTGTTTTCCACAGTGGCTGCAGCAGTCTGCATTCCTACCAACAGTGCAATGGGGTTCCCTTTTCTTCACAACCTCGCCAGCACTTGTTGTTCGTTGATTTGTTAATAATGGCATTGTGACTGGTGTGAAGTGGGCTTTCATTGTGGTTTTAATTTGCATCTCTCTGGTGGCTAGTGATGTTGAGCATTTTTTCATATGTCTATGGGCCCTCTGTATGTCCTCTTTGGTGAAGTGTGTGTTCAGGTCCTTTGCCCATTTTTAATTAAGTTATTTGTTTTCCTGGAGTGGAGTTGTGTGAGTTCTTCATGTATTTTGGTGATCAAACTCCTGTCTGAGTTATCATGGGCAAGTATGTTTTCCCACATGGTTGGTTCCCTTTCCATTGTGTTGATTTTTACTTTAGCCATGTAGAAGCTTTTTCATTTGATGTAGTACCATTTATTTATTCTTTCCTTTATAACCCTTGCCTTAGGGGATGTATCAGTGAAAATATTGCTGTGTGGGATATCTGAAATTTTCCTGCCTATGTTCTCCTTTAAGACTTTTATGGTGTCATGACTTATATTTAAGTCTTTTATCCATCTTGAATTTATTTTTGTGTATGGTGTAAGTCGGTGGTCTAGTTTCATTTTTTTGCACTTACTTGTCCAGATCCCCCAACACCATTTATTGAAGAGGCTATTTTTACTTCATTTTATATTCCTGCCCCCCTTTTCAAATATTAATTAACCATATTGACATGGGTTTATTTCTGGGCTCTCTATTCTTTTCCATTGGTCTATGTGTCTGTTCTTATGCCAGTACCAGGCTGTTTTGACTACAGTGGCCTTGTAATATGTTTTGATATCAGGTATTGTGATCCCTCCTACTTTGTTCTTCTTTCTCAAAATTGCTGAGGTTAATCAAGGTCATTTATGGTTGCATATAAATTTTTTAAATATTTGTTGTCTATCTGTGAAATATGTCATTGGTATTTGATAAGAATTGCATTAGATCTATAGATTACTTTGGATAGTATGGATATTTTAGTGATATTAATTCTTCCAATCCATGAACACAGTATATGATTCTATTTATTTTTGTCTTCTTTAATTTATTTCATCAGTGTTCTGTCATTTTCCAAGTACAGTTCTTTTACCTCTTTGGTTAAGTTTATTCCTACATATTTTATTTAAGCGTACAAACTCACAAAAATAAACGCAAGACTTTTCCTCCTACATATAATAACAGTGAAGCTATTTTGCAGATCAAATTCTTTCAATAGCTATCAGATCCTTTCCAGAATTAATGTTAAAATCTGTGCTTTCCCAAGTAGAATGTAGAAAACTTAGAGAAATGTTATTGAATTATGAAGATAATAAAAATCTTAGACAGTAATTTTTAAACTAAGAAAAGGTTAAAGGAGATATAATGCTAAAGTAAGAAAGACTAGATAATTTTATTAGATTTCATCTTTGTAAGTCAGATCATTACCAGTTTTCACATACTTTAAAGTTACAAATTACTGCAGGACAGACTATATAACTACTGAATACATAAATAGAAAAGATTGACTGTATGCTAGAAACCTGTATAATTTCATGAAAAATTATGTTTGTTTCAAAAGTTCTTGAGGGTTTGTGGAAGAATACTGATGTTTTCAGAGAAATAAAGAATGGTGTGAAGTCTGCTTAGAGAAGTGGTTAATATTTATAAGATTAAAAAATGTATACAATCCTTCTTTCTAATGTACAATCCTAACTGAGAATGATATCATCAGTTCTCCACTGGAAAAAATGTTGACACAACTAGTAAATGGAAAAATTTATAGTGCTATGTTTAATATGTAAGGATGGTAATGATAATCTACTATCCATACTTTGGCATGATTTTTTTCTATTGTATTGATGCATAAAATAGCAATCTTAATAAAAACAAAAAGAAAGTCAGGATTATAAATTAAGTAATCCTAATAGTTTATTAAGTATGGAAAGACTTTTATGTTTCTAGACTAAGTTTTTACTTATTGAGTATATACACTTTGAAAAAGTTTTAGTGCACATACATATGGGAATTCAAAATATTGACATTAATAATTTTTCCTTTTTTATTTTTAAATTATAATTTACATTCAACATTATTTTATATTAGTTTCAGTTTTACAGCATAATGGTTAGACAATCATATGCTTTTCCAAGTGTTCACCCCCAATATTTCCAGTACCCACCTGGTACCATACATAGTTATTACAATATTATTAACTATATTTCCTATGCTGTACTTTACATCCCCATGACTATTTCATAAGTACCAATTTGTGCTTCTTAATCTTTTCACCTTTTTCATCCTAACCCACAACCCCTCCTCCTTTCTAGCAATGATCAGTCTATTCTGTGTATCTGTGAGTCTGTTTGAATTTTTTATTTGCTTATTATATTCTTTAGATTCCACATATAGGTGAAATCATATGTTACTCATCTTATTTGACTGACTTATTTCACTCAGCATAATACATTATAGGTCCAACTATGCCATCTCTGATGGTAAGATTTCATTTATTTTTATGGCTAAGATTCCATTGTGTGCATGTACCACCACTTTTTTATCCACTCTTCTATTGTAGGTAACTTGGGTTGTTTCCATATCTTGGCCCATTGTAAAGAATGCTGCAATGAACATAGAAATGTGCTAATTTTTTTTTAAATTAGTGTTTTGGGTTTCTTTAGATATATACTCAGAAGTGTCCAAAGGAAAGTGGAATCACTGGGTCATAAGGCAGGTCCCTTTTTAACTTTTGGAGTAAATGCAACACTGTTTTGCATAGTGGCTATACCACTTTGCATTCTCACCAACAGTGCACCAGAGTTCCCTTTTTTTCGCATCATTACTAACATTTGTTGTTTGTTGATTTATTGAAGATAGCCATTCTGAGAGGTGTGAAGTGACATCTCATTGTGGTTTTAAAATGCATTTCTTTGATGATTAGTGACATTTAACTATTGTTACTATTTGCTTAGTACTTGAAAACAATGTATATTCTGCTGCTTTGGATTGCAATGCTCTAAAAATATTAAATCCATCTTGTCTAATGTGTCATTTAAGGCTGTTGTGTCCTTGTTTGCTTTTGGTTTGCAAGCTATATCTATGGATGTCAATAAGCTATTAAAGTCTCATACCATGATAGTGTTCCTATTGCTCTCCTTTTATGTCCTTCAATATTTATTTTATATATTTATTTGCTCGTATGTTGAATGCACAAATGTTTGCAAACTTTATATTCTCTTGTTGGATTTACCCCTTTATCATTATCCATTATCATTTTTGTCTCTTTTTATATCCTCTGTTTTAAAGTCTTTATATCTCATATAAGTATTACTATCCCAGCTTTTTTTGTTTTCATTTGCATAAAATATCTTTCCTCATTTCTGTACTTTCAGTGCATGCCTTTCGATCTGAAGAGAATCTCATCTAGACAGGAAAAAAAGACCTTTAATATATAGGTCTTGTTTTCTTATCCAACTACCCTGTCTTTTGATTGGAACATTTAATCCATTTAAATTTAAAATAATTATTGATTGGTATGTGTTTATTAACATTTTGTTAATTGTTTTCTGCTTTCTTTCTAGTCCTAGTCTAATCCTCTCTTCTATTTTTCCTCTTTCTTCTTGTGGTTTGATGGCTTTCTTTTTATTTTTTTAAGTTTTTTAAATTTATTTTCAGAGAGAGGGAGCCGGAGGGAGTAAGAAAAGGAAAGAAACATCAATTTGTTGTTGTGTTTCATGTGCCCCCTACTGGGGGCCTGGCCTGCAACTCAAGTATATGCCATATTCTAGGAATTAAACTGGCCACACTTTGTTTGGGGCTCAATCCACTGAGCCAGACCAGCCGGGGCTGATGACTTTCTTTAGGGGTATGCTTTTCCCCCTCTCATTTTCATTTGTGTATTTAGTATAGGATTTTGCTTTGTAGTTGTGGAAATCATTAAACAGACTACCTTCTGATTTGCAGGACACATTTATTAACTTGTGCTGAACGTGCTACTAACTTTTACTTTCAAATGTGTATTTCTATTTCTTTCATTTTCTATTAATTTCTAATTTTCTATCTATTTTAAATCCTTCATTGTGTATTAACTCACTTCTTTCAGTCCTCCTTTCCTCTGATTTCTGCTGAAGTACCACTTTTTAAATACGCCTTTCCTGCATACCCAATCTAAAAATCCCATCACTCTGAACACCACCTAAACTCCCTCTCCTACTTTGTATTCTTAGCACTGATTACTATCTAGCCCTTGTATACAGCATTACATATTATAGATGTTATAGAGTATATTACATATGATATAACATATACAATATGTTATAGAATATAATATATATAATATGCATGTATATATACTATATATATACTATTGTATATATAAAAGCAAAGTATTTCCATGATTCTCCTATATTTTAGTATAAGAATTCTTGCCAAAGTTTTGTGTTTAAAGAGTGCTTATACAGAGTATCCTCAACATTGAGGATCAAGTATTAAGAAGCCATTTTAATTACTACACAAATAATTTAAGTTCAACAGGATAATTGATTCCTTGACAGGATGAGTTATTTAAAATAAAAGAAAGAATTTTGTGATGACTTAAGTAATCTTCTTTGGAGAAAGGACATGATTAGATAATTTAAAAATCTATATAATTTTAAAGTGTTTTTTTTATGTGATAACTCTTCTAGTTTTGAAACTGATACACATGCAAACTCTTAGAAATCTGAGCTATGTGGATTAGTTCCATGGTCCACTTTGTAAAGTTTTTGATCAAAAGCTGTCATTTGCATTAAATAAAATTAAATACACTTCCATATTTTTATGTGCTTTTGATATTACATGACATTGAAATTACTTATTGTGAAATTTTTTAAATAATTTACTTATAAGTTCTCTAGGTTAAAAATTTCTTTTTTGGAGTATGAAGCTTAGAGACAAAATTTAAAACTATTTTATATATGTATCTCTTTGTCTATACATGGGTATGCACTTGTATCTTTCTAATGGTGATTTTTGTTAAACTTTTTAAAAGTATTTTTGTTTAGATAAATTTTATGATGTTGTTTAGTAATATATCTATTGATACACATTTTATTAGAAGAGATTCTTTTGTATTATACATTGTTTTAATTTAATGTATTATTTTATTTAATTTTAAAAGTAATGTTGGCTACTTTTTTTGAAATAAATCAATCTTTGTCTTTGCTTTGTTTTAAACTTTATATTTAACTATATTTACATGTGTCTCTTGGAAGAAAACTGGTATTCAATTTTAAAAGTCATATACATACATTCTCTTAAAGAATAGTTCAGTTCATTTATGTTTTATATTGTCAGAATACAACTGACAGAACTAGTGGAATGGTAGAATAATGACATCCAAATACATGCTCTCTCACACAAACAAAAACACTGGTGAAAAACTGTCAATATACACTTTTCCCAATTCTGGAGATGGACCAATTCTGGAAATAGCTTGCAAAAATTCAAAGAGTATTTATTCAAGAATAGTAGCTGTATCTCAGTAATAATTAAGCTTTATCACATTTAAATTTACCTTATTCTTATGGCTATAAGAACCAATAGCCTAATAGCCACTGGTGGTGGCAGAAAGGATCTAAAGGTCCACAAATGTCCCATCACCGTATTATAGTCACTATCTGACCTGCCTGGAATCTCCCTGAAGATTCCCCCTTCACAGGGCAATTCTTCTTTATAGTGTTTGTTGAAAATAATCAGCACAATTATATAACTTCACAAATGCTTATGACAATGACATCAGTTATGGCAAATAAAATTTTTACTCCAAAAAATGAAAAATAAAAATGCATAAAAATAATATTTGAAAATGAAATATCAGTAGAGAACTTAGAAATGTCTTAGTGTAGTCCCTGCTACCCATATATTCAAAGCTCTACTCATGCTCTGAAAATACCTGAGAAGGAATTACTTTTCAACTCTAGCTGATCTTGAGAATCCATACAAGTGTGAAATGAAGGCTTATAAACAAAGTTGGACACTAACTGCCAGAGCATTGAAGGCATATCCCAGCACACATATGGAGAAGTTGGAAGATTTATTGTTCTAAGGCATTTAATGAAATATTTACCCACTCTTTGACTGACCTTTAAGGTAACTATGCACAAACATCTGTGCTTGCACATGGCAAAGAATGCAGGTTTTAAAAATATAGCTCAGTGAGTTCATTTTAAAAATAAGAGAAATGAATATCAGTAGAAACAATTCCTGGGTCTCAGACAAGAAAAAGTTAAAGGAGTTCATCACCATCAAACTAGTATTGGAAAAAAAGCTAAAGAGGCTTTTTAAGAAGGAGAAAAAAATTAAAAAGTTTATGAGTAAGAAAATATCATAAAGGAAAAAAACTCTCACTGACAAAGGCAAACAAATAATAACAGTGGATCAACCAACATTAAAGCTTGTACAAAGATTAAAAGGCAAAAATAGCAAGATCATGCATAATTACAGCAGTAAAACAAAAAATACACAAACACATGAAAAGGTAAAAAAATTATAAAAACATAAACATGGAGAGGGTGAGTGAAAACTGTAGTGATTTTACAATTTGCTCAAACTTAAGCAACCATGAACTTAAAATAGACTGCTATATACATGGCTTGTATATTTATGTAATATATATTTTGGGCTTTACCATACTTTGGTATGTATGAAGCCCATGACAATTATGAACTAAAAATCTACAAGAGATTTTGATGACTATAGAAAGTCATCAACGTATAAGAATAGAGAGAAGAACCAGAAAACTATCATAAAGCAGTTAATAAAATGTTACTAACTACATACCTATCCATAATTATTAAGTATAGATGGAGTAAATGTTTGAATCAAAAGATTGGAAGATGTGGTACATACATATTATGGAATATTACTTGACCATAAAAAAAGAATGAAATCTTACTATTGATGGCAGGATGTATGAACATACAAGCGCACTCATATATACAGAGAACAAACTGATGATTGTCAGATGGTAGTGAGGTTGGGGGTCTAGCTGAAAAAGGTGAAGGGATTGAGAAGTACGAATTGGCAATTACACAGTAGTCATTGGGATATAAAGTGCAGTTTAGGGAACATAGGCAATCATATTGTAATAACTGTGCATGGTGTCAGGTTGGTGTAAGACTTATTTGGGAGATCACTTCTTAAGTTATACAAATATCTAACCACCATGCTATACACCTAAAACTAATATAATATTGTCAACTGTAATTAAAAAATAAACAGAAAACAAAAACAATTACTGGGTATCAGAGAGGAGAGCCTGATAGCCAGAGTTGCCAGATTATATTGTTAAATGTACATTTTTTAAACAAAAAATAAATTAGGAGGCACATAAGAAATAAGAATGTATAAACATGCATGGTATATGCACATACATAAATAAGAGCTGTCTATTGGAACTTCCCCAAAGAAGCTAATATATTGCACTTACTAGAAAAATATTTTAAATCAGTTATTATATTTTCAAAGTAAAGGAAGTAACATATTAAAAATACAAGGGAAGTATGAGAAAGGTGTCTCACCAAATAGAAAATGTTAACAAATAAGTACAAATTATTTAAAAGAAAAGAGAGAGAGAAACAAATAGATATTTTGGACTTTACCAAAAACTGTTAGAGATGATAAACAAATACAGTAAAGATGTGGGATACAAATCATTGCACAAAAATCCAGGGCTGTGGGTTTGTTAGCTGGTCATAGCATATGCCTAGGCTGCGAGTTCAGTCCCTGGTTGGGGAGTATATGAGAGGCAGCCAATCAATATTTCTCTCTCACATCGATGTTTCTTTTCTTCTGTCTCTCTCCCTCACTTTCCCTCTCTCTGAAATCAATAAGCATGTCCTCAGGTGAGGATTAAAAAATAATAAAATCCAGTGCATGTCTATATACTAACAATGACATTTCAGAAAAATAAATAAAAAATATATTTTGCAATTGCAACAAAAAAATATGACACCAAGAAATAAACTTAACAAAGTGTGTGAAGGATCTATCCACTATAAACTATGAGATATTATTAAAAGAAATTGAAGTAGATGCAACGAAATAGAAAGATATTCCATCAATGATTGGAAAAACCAGTAATTAAAATGGACATATTGACCAAAGCAATATATATAATGCAATCCCTATTAAAATTCCAATGACATTTTTTAAAGAAATAGAACAAAAAAATCATCAGATTTATACAGAACCACAAAAGACCCCGAATAGCCAAAGCAATCCTGGGATTGAAAAAAAAAAAAAAGAACAAAGTCGATGGTATCACAGTGTCTGACTTCAAATTATACTACAGAATGACAATAAACATAACAGCATGGTACTGGCAGGGAAAAAAAGACACAGATCAATGGAATATAACTGAGGTCATAGAAATAAACCCACAAGTATATAGGCAAATAATTTTTGACAAAAGTGTACAAAACATACAATGGAGAAAAGGGGTCTCTTTAATAAATGGTACTGGGATAACTGGAAAACAACATGTAAAAAAATGAAAACGCATTGCTCTTTGTCACCACACACAAAAATTAACTCAAAATGGATCAAAGATCTAAATATAAGAGCTGAAACCATAAACTGCATAGGAGAAAACATAGGTACTAAATTTATGGATCTTGGTCTTAGAGAGAATTTTATGAATTTGACCTCAAAGGTAATAGAATAAAAGCAAATTGAATTATATCAAATTAAAAAGTTTCTGAAGAGCAAAACAAACCATCAACAAAACAAAAAGGCAACCAACTGAATGGGGGAAGATATTTGCAACCAAACCTCCAACAAGGGGTTAATATCCTATATATCTAAAGAACTCATACAACTGAACAACAATAAAAACAAACAACTCAATTTAAAAAATGAGATGAATGTACAACTGAAACTAATATAATATTATACATATCAACTATACTTGAAAAATAAAAATTTGTTTTTCAAAAATGGGCAGAGAACCTCATCAGGCACTTCTCCCAAAGAACATACAAAGACCAGCAGATATATGAAAAGATTTTCCAAGTCACTCAAAACTACAATGAGATACCATCTCACATCTGTTAGAATGCCTATCATCAACAAGACTGGTAACAACAAGTGTTAGAGAGGTTGTGGAGATAAGGAACCCTCATTCACTGCTGGTACAACCACTATGGAAAACAGTATGGAAGTCCCTCAGAAAGTTAAGAATAGAGCTGCCATATGACCTAGGTAACCCCTCTTCTAGGTACCTACCCCCAAATTTGAAAATATTCATTTTCCAAGATACGTACACCCCTATGTTCATTTCGGGATTATTCAAGATGATCCAGACATTAAAACAACTGAAATGTCTTTCAATAGATGACTGGATAAATATGTAGTTCATATATACAATGGAATACTGCTCAACCATAAGAAAAGGTGAAACACTGCCATCTGTGACATGAATGGATCTTGAGAATATCATACTAAGCAAAATAAGAGAGACAGAAAAAGCTAAGAACCAAATGATTTCATTTATATGTGGAATATAAAACTGAAAGAAACAAATGACCAAACAAGACAAACAAACAACAGCTCATAAACAGACAACAGTGTGGTAGCTACCAAGGAGAGGGATGGGTGGAGGGAGCTAGTAAAGGGTAAAGGGAGTCAAATGTATTTTGCTGGAAGATGATTTGACTTTGGGAGGTAAATACACAATGCAATATACAGATGAAGTATTACAGAACTGTGCATTTCAAACCTACATAATCTTATTAACCAAAGTCACCCCGATGTACTTAGTTAAAAAAAATTTTAAAAAAGAATAATGACACTATGCTAAAAATCCAATGAAATAACTGAAATTCTAATCTTTGACCCTGGCACTAAAGTCTAGGTCTTGACTATTCAGTGGGTCTGAGTCTTTTGGAAGGGTCAACTATTCTCATATTTGAGAACCTGGAGCCTGGAATCCAGGGAATGAGGCATGACAAACAAAGAATAGTGAAAATAATCTGAATTCTACATAGAGGCCAATACTAGATTTTCCTAAACATTTTAGAAATTCAATTCTAATTCCTTTATTGCCACAGGGTACTTGACACTCACTGATGATTCAAAATCTTGCCAGTTTGTTTTAGTAAGTAAAGTCATATTCTGCTTTTTAAGATATCTATTAAGTATATGATGCTTTGTACCTTAAAAATATTTTCAAGTATACAATTTAAACGGCTCTATATTCTGCTTAAGGCATGGAATCTTAATAATAACAACAATAATAATAATTACCTTTCTTGATTCACTCAATTTGTCACTAATTATACTTCATTATTTTTTTATTTTCTGGCAAATATGAAAAAAATAGAGGAAAGGCTGATTAACTCTAATCAAGGCAATTCAGAATTTGAAGAAAAAAACCCAAAGTATAATCAACCTATGTACTATTTAAACAAAATGGTATAATCAAATCTCTTGTGAGGGGATGAAAAAGGCTTAGAAAAGCCCAGTTTTCTTGACCTCCGTTATTTCACCTGTGAAAGGAGGAATATGGACCAGCATCAATAGTGTTCAGCTTGGAAGAGGTCTGTTCCACGGAGGTTTGAACATGGGGAGCACATTTTTGTTTGTTTTGTGGGTTGTTGTTTTCTTTATAACTGGCAGGGCATTACTGGCTTTTAATAAGAGGACTAGGACTATACACATTTGTTATATTCAGTATGATTCTGCTCAGTGAGCGATTTCATATATGCTGTCCATTTCTTTTACCTTTATAATGCTTTAGCTTCCTAACCCATAAAAAAGGGGAACATAACAATGTTTTGGACATAATGCCAACACTGTATTAGGGAACAATGAAATTGAGTGTCTTTGAAGTCCTTTACAATTTCATTATTAATGAATCTGTGAACACAATACTTTATAGTTATTTAACTTTAAAATAGTGGTTGTTTCATTTTAATCCATATTCCCAAATAACACCTACTCGGTAATACTCCTTCAGAGTAAATGATATATACCTTACAATGTTTGGATTGTTCCCAGTGTTTTGCAATCAGTGACTGATACATAAAAAATTTTTAGTTCTGAATGAAAACTGATTAGTAGTTTAATTACTTATCATATATTTCTATCAGAATAAACTATTATTTTGTTCCCTAAATTCAGATTTCCCCTTAGTTTCATGACCTTTCTCAAAGTTAGTTAAATTATACCACATCATAAAAACTTCGTGTTAGCTTGGTTCCTCTATTGCTTTTGCCACATTAATTATTTGAATTTCCTTTTATTTTTATCATTTCTGAGATCAATAAAGAGTATTTAAGTATTAACTGTTGTGACAGTAAACACTGTATTTAAAGTGGAAGTGATTTAGACCTTGAATCTCTCAGTAGCTTTAATTTCATCAAAATAATCCTTCTGAGCTGAAATTTTATTCATTTCTTCTAGACCTAAAGGTAAATATTTTGGGAGCTTTGGCTAATATCAATTTGGTAGGGTTTCATTTTTTTCTTACATTAGAATGAAAAATGTTAATATTCTCACTCTTACAAAAAGAGTGAGACCCTCCAGCATCTATTTTTACTTACATTACTCTAGAGCAGCTAAAGTTTAAACCTGAAATTTGATAGGACTAGACCCTTACTGTGGAGAAAAAAATGATACACTTATAAAAATTGTTCAAGTTTTTTTGGAAGTTGTAATGGTTTTATACATATAAGTTTGTAAAATGTATCATGGATATTTTGTTCAAATTTTTTCAGTGAATAATGCTACAGATTCATAGATTGAATATAGAATTAAAGTTAGAAAGTCTCAATTCTAATTTTAATTATTGCTGTCAACTTTTGTTTTGCTTTATTTTCTCAATCTCTACTCCTTAAAACAGGAGAAAATAGTAATAACCAGTTTGGTACTCTGTACTATTATGAAATGTGAGAAGCTATTTTATTGAGGACTTACTAAGGATTGACACGTATATGAACTCTACTGAACTTCAGTTAGAAGATGTATTTAAAGTACATTAAGGAAATCAACTGGAATCACAGAAGTGGATTACTTTCCATTCAGATACCCTATTCCATGTACTCTGCATGTTTCTCTGAAAATAAAATCTTTACTCCATTATTCCACAAAGTTGATTACAGTGCTTTCTTTATCTTATATAATTTACTTCTCTTGGCATAATTTACTTGAATATTACTAGTGTTAAAAGAAGGACAAATAGCTCTGGCTGGTGTAGCTCAGTGGATTGAGTGTGGGCTGTGCACCAAAGGGTCACCAGTTAGATTCCCAGTCAGGGCATGCACATGGATTACAGGCCAGGTCCCTAGTGGGGGCCACATGAAAGGCAACCACACAATGATGTTTCTCTCCCTCTCTTTCTCCCTCCCTTCCCTTCTCTTTAAAAATAAATAAATGTTTTTTAAAAAAGGACAAAATAGATGTGGAAGGGGTTTGAGTTTGACATAGAATTTTTAAAAACCTTTATTTGGTAGCAAAAACCAAAGTCGAACCCTTTTAATAATACCTGTGTGGTGACCCAGTGCTAAAATTTGACCTTTATGTAACTCTTTGGAGACTTCTGAGTTTGCCTGTTTTTAAATCAGTATTTGTGTCATTTATTTCACAAGTATACTGTCATAAACATAGAGCTCTGAATGAATTTTTCACCATTTCACTTCTTAGGCAATAGAATTATTTTAATTTCACAAACTTGAGATTAGTTCCTCCGTTTTGGCTCTTAACATACATTAAGGTTTTAGAACAAATGAGTGCACATTGACATCTCTGACAAACCATCTCTACTTATTCTTCTGTGATAACAACAAAATTCATTATATTGAGTTCTTGATGTAGCCCCCTGAATCACATCTAATCCACTTTCAATGTTATTTTAACTGATCCACATGTTTGACAACCAAAACCATTTACAAGCCTTATTAAAGCCAGATGCAATAAAAATGTTATTTTACTGGCACCTTATTTTGTGATGATGCTATTTTAGATTTACATTTGTTCACTATGGGCCATGTGATCCCTATTACAGGGAGAAATGAAACAGGAAGAAAATTTACTGAAATCTACAAGAGCGCAATTTGCCACACAGCATGCCCTCTGGTACGCACAAACAGGAACTTGTCATAACCATCTGTAGCTCTGTTTACGTGGAGATGCACACATGCCAAAAAAACAGAGGAAATCTCTTTGAATGAATCAGGGTGTGGAAGAGGAGCTTGCAAGTCATTCATCTTTAACAGATATGGGCAACTCTGACTTCAAGTGTAAAGGAACTTGGAATCAACTAAAAGTTCACTTTCAGCCTACGTTTGTTTTTACTTTTGCCATTTCAGAAACATGCCATGATATCAAAACGATGTTCTGGCAGCAAGAGAGGTAACCAAAAAGTGGTACATACTAATTGCACATATGTCCATTTCTGACAATTTGATTTGTTAGTGCTTTAAAAATGATAAAATGTAATAATAACAACATTCATTGAAATTTACTGTGAAATAAATTGGGCTTCATAGTTTATCACTTTAATCCTGAATGCTGCATTTAGACTATTATTTTCTTCATTTTAAAGACTGAGGCTGCTCACAAAGGCTGCACAGGCAGCACACAGAGGCGGAGCTGCCATTGGAATCTAGGCAAACGACTGTATCATGCCTCCTAGTAGTCGGCGGATGATCTCCTGAGAATGAAGAGTCCATGTTAAGGAGTCGCTAAGTATTAACTGCATCCTGGCACACACTCAGATATTTTTGAGTGATAGGTAGTGGCCATTTGTAGCTAATTGGATGTAGATTATGCCTTGGGCATAATGTGTCTTAACAGAAAATGAATTTAAGATACAGACACCAAATCTAGAACTGTTTGTACTAAATCAAAAAATCCATCGATATTTCAGCTTTCTATAGTGACTAAAATTCAAAATCATTATTATGGCCTGAAAAACCTGCATAATCTACCTGTATTCCAACCATATTTCCTACTATTCTACCCTTTGCTCATCTCTTTATGGTCACAGTGTCCAGGCATGCTCTACCTTAGGAAATCTGTAACGCTGTTACCACAGATATTTGTATGGTTCTCTCAATTATTTTAGGACTTTTCTCAAATGTCACCTTATCTGTGAGGTCTCTTCCGGCTATCCTATCTAAAAGTGTAGTACCCCTCACCCCAACAGTTATTTACTTACCATGTTCTAATTTACTGGTTGACATTGACATGAGCTAACAAAATGTATACTTAAATATTCACCTTTCACTATTTGCTTCTCCCCCTGGGATTTAATCACTATGAGAGTAAAGGACTTTGTGTGCCTACTACAAAACAGTGCTTGATATATAGTAAATGTTCAATAAATAATTGTTGGTTGATTAAATAAATGAATAAGTGCTGCATTTAATCTCTTATCCTAATGTATACACAGTAGTTTATGACAATTCTCTGCCTACCTTCTTTTCTTTTAATTTTTTGAAGATTTTATTTATTTATTTTTAGAGAAAGGGGGAAAGGAAGGGAGAAAGACAGAGAAACACTGGGTGTGCAAGAGATACATCAATCAGTCACCTCTCGCATGCCCCATCTGGGGACCTTGCCAGCAACCAAGGCACATGCTCTGACTGGGAATTGAACTGGCGATCTTTCTATTTGCGAGCTGGCACTCAATCCAGTGAGCCACACTAGCCAGGGCGCCTACCTTCTTTTATTCCCTGGTTCTCTGTTACATGGAAAGTTTCTCTCACACATGTGTCTGATGCTAGGTATTCCAGCCATTACTAATTTGTCTGGACATCTCCGTTTTGTGGTAGATCCCCTCTGATCCTGCTGGGAGTGGCAAATCCTTTTGTAAGCCAACTGTAAATTATCCCCTCCCTTCTACCAAAAAGTCTACTCCAATATCTAGGATATATTCATTGTAGAAAATTATTTCAATTATTACTCAGATTTCCCCTCTTCCTGGCTGTTTTCAGATCTTCTACATCATATTTTAATAATACTAGATCCTAAAATGCATCCCTCTGAAACACTTGTTGACTTAGCAGGCCTCATCCCTTAGCACAACATGAGTGTTAAAAAAATGACAAGATTGTATACCAAGGGACATTGCTTTCTTGTCAGTTTTTTTCCATATTTCTGTGAATTAATTTTCTTGTTAAATTATTCATCACTTAGTAATCTTGGCAAAGCCTCCTAAGCATAACTTGATCACATTAATATATAGAAGTGCACTTTGACAAATTCACCATAGAATACAGACTCTACAAATATCTTTATCCCCAAGTTTGTACTTAAATATGTCCTTCAATAAGTACAGGTTTTATTTAAAAAGTAGGCTAAAAATCGTATAATGTTCTTGTAATTTTACAAAAGCAGGATATTACATATAAAATACTTTCTTGATATTTAGAATTCATATTTTGTGCATTTCAGTTTTGACTAATACAGACACTCATGTTTATCTGAAGTGGTATGAGTGTTCGTGCTTGTAAAAAGGATTTCTTTGAAGTACTTTCATGAAAATTAAATCTGAAGCACTTTTATACCAAACAACATAATAGAGAGCAGGACATTTTGTTCATGCTTGATTAGTTAACACAAGCACAGAGAAACCTCACAGGCTGCCTTCCCCAACACACTGTTCAGCATTTTCCCTCTTCTTCTTTATATAAAAACCCTTCTAAAACCAGCTTGTGGAAAGGTGTTATTATTAATTACATAAAATTATCTTTTCCTGTTGTTGTTTCATATATAAGAATGCTGTGGACTAGCAAATTTTCACAACTTTTTAAGGATAACAAAGTAACACTTAAATTGGAAAAAAATTAAAAACTATTATATCAAGGATGAAAGTCACTAAGGACCCTTTAAAATATTTATGGTATTTTGGGTTAGGAGATTATCACAATTCTTATCTTTCAAAACATACCCCAAAATCTGGGAATAATTTTTCTATTAAACCAAGTGGTCCCTTTCCAGTTACAAATTCTTTAACAGTAAAGTAGCGAAAATGACCTTTTAGCAAGTACAAATAGCATTAACTATGTTAGCTATGAACGTTGTTCATAATTTCCTTAGTCCCTAGCTAAGGAACTACAGTCACCAGTGGTGTTGTACTGTGAGCCATTTATCACAATCTGCACTGCTTTCCTCTAATGCAGATCATTCTAATGAAGCTATACTTTTTTTTTCTGGTACTCTTCAGAAAGACTTTCCACTTAGAAACCACTCTTCCAATTACAGCGCACCCATTTTTTATCCACCATTTCTTCTCACACACTTCGCAAGCGTTACCCATACACCTGTACTGATTTTGTCTCATTTTTGCAGCCCTTGGGGCAAACATTTCACTGTATGAAAAGATCCTAGAATAATACAATCTATGTTTGAATGTTGGCTGTATTCAATTATGCTTAGCAAATATTTTAGTACAAGGCTTTGATTTTTCTCATCAGCAGAAGTTTATCATGAAAAAGGAATGAAGATAATGTATAATCATACAGGAAGCAGTTAAATGTAGGAAGTAGATAAATACTACTTCAACATTTATTAAATTATAAGTTGTTATGACCTTATTTATAAGTTCACACTCATTATCACCTTGGTAATGGTAATGGTACAAATGATCATAAAATATTCTTTATCAAAGAGTATAACTATTACTTTTGTAATTGTATATTATTAGACATTGTCTGCCTAATAATTTTATTATAATATTAACACCATGGTTAGAATAACCTCCAAAGTAGCCCTTATGTTTGGCGTTAGTTTACCTCAGAAATAGACTCTGCAAATTAGATTTGTGTGCGGGTCATACAAATCTAATTGGCAGGTCCATTATTGGGGAGTTTTTTCTAGGACATTACCAGTAAATGTATGAGGAAAATTGTACTAGTAGTGGGAAAAGGAAAACTGTGATTCATTTGCAAAACACAGTTTCCACAGAGGACAACACTGGTCCTATGAAGGACTCTGAAACAGAGATGGATGTTCATAGCAGTTCTCAGTCAAAACAAGGGAGCCAGGCCTTTGCACCCAACATGGACCAGCCATTGGGTGCAGCTGTTCTCAGGAGATGGGGCATGGTCTTGGGCAAGGCAGGTCCCTCCAGGTCAAGCTAATTAATTCAGCTGTGGTCTGTCTATAGCTAACATGCCTAGTAGCTGGAGGAATTAATGTTTGGGTTCTGAATGGGAAATCTGGGTCTTATGCCAGAGTACAACTGTATCTGCCAAATTGATACAGTTCATAGATCCATATTTTTTTAATTGGACCACAAAAGATGCTGAAAAGCCAAAGCAATTTTGAGAAAGAATGGAGTAGTTAAATATACACAGTGGAGAAATGGCAGTCTCTTCAATAACTGGTTCTGGGAAAATTAGACAGCCACATGCAAAACAAAGAAACTAGACTAGTATCTTATACAATACACAAAAATTAACTCAAAATGGAGTAAAGACTTGAATGTAAAGCCTGAAACCATAAAACTCCTAGAAGAAAACGTAGGTGGTGAGCTCCTTGACATAGGTCTTGGCAGTTTTGTTTTGTTTTGTTTTGCTTTGGATGTGACATCACAAGCAAAAACAACAAAAACAAAAATGAGCCCTGGCTGGTGTAGCTCAGTGGATTGAGCATGGGCCTGCATGAACCAAAGGATTGCAGTTCGATTCCCAGTCAGGGCACATGCCTGGGGGGCAGGCAAGTTCCCAGCAGGGGACACATGAGAGGCAACCACACATTGATTTTTCTCGCCCTCTCCCTCTCTCCTACCCTTCCCCTCTAAAGATGAATAAATAAAATCTTTTTAAAAATGAGCGGGACTAAATAAAACTAAAAAGCTTCTGCTAAGTAAAATGAACCAGCCGTAGAAAGACAAATACCCTAAATCTCACTCACATGTGGAGTCTACAAAGCAAAACAAAAACAAGCTCAGAGATAGAACAAATCAATGGTTACACGAGGGGAGGAGGGGCTAAGAGGTGGGCAAAATGGATGAAGGATGTCAAAAGATGTGAACTTCTAGTTTTTAAATACATCACGACCATGTTATACAGCATGGTGACTATACATATTCCTTATATCTTAATAGAATATTTAAATACTCTTATTTTGAAAGAAAACATTTTTTTCCTCTAAAATTAAACAGAATACTAAATTATCCTGATCAAAAAATCATAGAGAGGCATTGGTAAAAATGCTATAAAGATATTATATGGGACACTTTGTAATCAGTTCAATTATTTTTTTAGGTAGACTGCATGATGATTTAGTATACTTATATGTTGTGAAATTATTACCAAAACAAAGTTAGTTAACACATCCATCATCTCATATTGTTATAATTATTAATATTATTATTTTGGTGAGAACATTTAAGATCTACTCTAATAGCAAATGCAATATAATATTTTTTAATTTTTAATTTTTCTGATTATAGCTTATAGTCAATATTATTTTGTGTTAGCTTAAAATGAAAACATAGTGTTTCAGGTACTTTCCAAAGTGTTCCCCTTGTATTTCCAGTACCCACCTGGCACCATGCATAGTTTATATAATATTATTGACTGTATAACCTGTGCTGTACTTTACATTTCCATGACTATTATGTAACTACCAATCTAAATTAACCTTCACCTTTCTTATCCAGGCCACCAATTTCCCTCGCTCCTGGCAAATATCAGTCCATTTTCTATATCTATGATTCTGTTTCTATTTTGTTAGTTTGTTTACATTATTTGTTAGATTCCACACACAAGTAAAGTTGTATGGTGTTTATCTTTTGTTTTAAGATTTTATTTGTTTGTTTTAAGATTTTATTTGTTTATTTTTAGAGAGAGGAAGAGAGGGAGAAAGAGAGGAAGAGAAACAAATTGTGTGGTTGCCTCTTTAGGGCCCCCTGCTGGGGACCTGGCGAGCAACACATGCATGTGCCCTGAATGGGAATTGAGTCTGTAACACTTTGATTCTCTGGCTGGAGCTCAACCCACTGAACCACACCAGCCAGGATCTTTTCTGACTAGCTTATTTCACTTAGCATAATACCCTCTATGTCAATCCATGCTGTCCCAAGTAATAAGATTTCAGTTTTTTTAATGAGTGAGTAATATTTTCTTGTATATATGTATCACCACTTTTTAATCTACTTTATTGATGTGTGCTTAGGTTGCTTCCATGACTTCGTTATTGTAAGTAAGACTGCAATGAACATGGGGGTGCACATACTCTTTCAAATTAGTGTTTTGGGTTTCTTTAGACTTATACCCAGAAGTAGAATTGCTGGGTCATAAGGCGATTCAATTTTTATATTGTACAGTAACTCTATACTGCTTTCCACAGTGGCTGCACCAATCTGCATTTCTACCCACAGACCACGACGGTTCCCTTTCCTCTGCATCCTCGCCAGCATTTGTTGTTTGTTGATGCTGACAGGTATGAGGCCATATTTCACTATGCTTTTTTAATTAGCATTTCTCTGATTAGTGATGTGGAGCATCTTTTCATATGTGTATTGGCCATCATATATTCTCTTTAGAGAAGTGTCTGTTCGGGTCCTTTACCCATTTTTTTTTAACATAATTGGATTGCTTGGGGGTTTTGTTTGTTGTATAAGTTCTGTATAAATTTTCAATATAAAGTCCTTATCAAAAGTATCCTTGGTGAATATGTTTTCCCATTTAGTGGGCTGTCTTTTCATTTTGTTGATGACTTCCTTTGTTGTGCAAAAACATTTTAGTTTAATTTAGTCCTATTTGTTTATTTTTTTCTTTTGTTTCTCTTGCCTGAAGAGATATCTAAAAAAAAAAATATTACTAAGAGAAATGTCCAAGATTTTATGGCCTATGTTTTCTTCTAAGAGTTTTATGGTTTCCAGTATCACATTTAAATCTTTAATCTATTTTGAGTCTATTCTTGTATGTAGTATAAGAAGGTGTTTGGTTTCTATTTTTTTTTTTTTTTTGCATGTATCTGTCCAATTTTCCCATCGGTTGTTAAATGGATTTTTTTTACTTTATCATATGTTCTTGCCTCTTTTGTCAAATGTACATTAATTCACCATATAGGTATGGGTTCATTTTTTTGCTCTCTAGTCTGTTCCACTGATTTACTTGTCTACGAGAGCACTCTGTAAATACAAGATTAACCTACTCTTAATCTTGCTTTGTCTTGTAAAATCACCTTTACTATTTTGTTTCATCCCTTGTTGAACTAGAATATCTGCCTTGTCCTGCATATACTTCTTTTGGGCTCAATACTTGATATAGCTCAAGCTAATAGCAACATTCACTACACTTATCAACTATTTAAATAGTTGACAAGAAGTTAATGTTCTCTCAAATTCTCAAAATCTGCCAAACCTGGTTCTGACCTGGCAAACCCATTTCCATGGAAACTTACTGAAAATGAACCACTTGTCCAGAATTCCTACAGGATTTTCCCTGACAAATGTTGAAGAAATAAGAATAATTTTGCATTATGAAAGTCATCATGGCTAAATAAATTATATAATAATCCTACCATATATTCTTTTTTAGCATTTTAATCATTTTTATTTTTCAATTACAGTTGGCATTCAGTGTTATATTAGTTTTAGGTGTACATACTAGTGAACAGATGTTATATAACTTAGTGATTATCCTGATAAATCTCATAATCATCTGACACCATACATACTATATACCCTATGCTGTACTTTACATCCCCATGAATATCCTATAACAACCAATTTCTCCTTTCACAATTTTCACCCATCATCATAACTCCCCTCTCATCTGGCAATTGTCAAAGTTTTCTCTCTATGTATGAGTCAGTTCCTGTTCTGCTTGTTCTTTAGTTTGCTTTTTAGACTCAGTTGTTGATAGATAGGCTTATATTTTTTTTCCTACCTTTTCTTAAATAAGATATTTTAATATTTCATGTAATATTGATTTGGTTGGGATGAACTCTCTTAGCATTTCTTTTTTTTACTGTAAAGTTCGTTATATGTTCTTTGATTCTATATGATAGCTTTGTTGGGTAGAGTAATCTTGGTTGGAGGTACTTGCTTTATATTACTTTGAATATTTCCTTCTGGTCTGTGAAGTTCCCATTGAGAAAGCAGCTGACAGTTTTATGGGAAATCCTTTGTGAGTAACTAACTGCTTTTCTCTTGCTACTTTTAAGATTTTCTCTTTGTTTTTAACATTTTGTATTTTAATTATGATATGTCTCGGTATGATCCTCTTTGGGTACATCTTGTTTGGGACTCTTTGTGCTTCCTGGACTTGTATGTATATTTCCTTTACCAGGTTAGGGAAGTTTTCTGTCTTTATTTTTTTCATACAGGTTTTCAGTTTCTTCCTCTCTCTATTCTCCTTCCATCACCACTATGATGCAAATGCTGGCCTACAGAGGCTTCTTACATCATTTTCATCCCTTTTTTAGACTCTTTTTTTCTGTTTGCAGTTCTGGTTCAGTGTTTTTTGTTTCCTTATATTCCAAATCACTCGATTTGATTCTCAGCTTCTCCTATTCTACTATTGATTCTCTATAAGTTATTCTCCATTTCAATTAGTGTACCCTTTACTTTTGACTGGTTATATTTTTTATGGTTTCTATGTTTTTTTTCATGCTGTTTAGATTCTCACTATGTTTCTTCAGCATTCGTATAACCACTGCTTTTAACTCTGTGTCTGGTAGTTTGCCTCCATTTTATTTAGTTCTTCTTTGGGAGATTTTTCCTGTTCTTCCATTTAGGACCTGTTTCTTCATCTTTGCATTTTGACTGCTTCCCTAATTTTGCTTTTATGTACTAGGTAGGGCCTCTACATCTCCCAGACTTGGTAAAGTAGCCTTGTGTAATAGGTGTTCTATAGGGCCCAGTGCCATGGCCTCCCCAATTACCCAAGTGAGGCATTCCAGGTGAGCCTGTGTGGGCTGTGTGTACTGTCCAATTGTAGTTGATCTTTGATTGTTGTTGGAATCGCTGGGATGGATTGACCTCCAGGCTAATTGCCTGTGAGGACTGACAGCAACTGCAGCAGAAGAGCTACTGTGCAGTAGTCAACCCTACACAGCAGGAACTGAGTCAGTGGGACTTAGGTATTCCCCACATTCACATCTTGAGTGTGTTGCTCATGGAGGTGGCAGGGTTGTATATGGCATGGTCTGAAGCTGTTCTTAATTATTTTCTTTAAATTGGTGACTAGTTCCTTTGTTGTTATATTGATTTTGCCTTATTGGACTATCATTGGGTATCTAGCTGAATAGTATGGGTGACTGAAATGCCACTCTCTTTCAGAAATGCACAGAGTCTTGGGAACTTTGCTTCTTCTTGTTACTGCCTAACATAATATAAACTGAGCAGAGCCTTTTTATTGATAGGGATAATTTTCCAGAATTTAATTATTAGCACAGATGTTGTGCCATGCTTCTAGATATCTATCACTTGCAGAAGACAAGTATATAAACAAACAATTAAAATAAAATGAGATAAATTTCATAATAGTGGAAGGTAGACATGCAAAATGAAATCTTAGAGAGTGTAATGTCTTCCTGAACTAGGACTGCAGTGAAACTGGGCGGGTTTCTAGAGATGAATAACTGATCAGATAAAGAGTATGGGAAAGAGCATTCTAGGCTTATGGAACATGTAAAGGGCAGTGACTCAGAAGAGTCTAAATTTTGAAACAGGTATTTGTGTGATTAAATATAAAGATGGTATGGCATGTGGTGATTGAATAGAGGTAAGCAAAAAGGCTGGAGATCTATTTAAATTATGAAAAGCCTCAAAGCCTCTCAAGAGTTATTTTTTTCTGAACGCTAGTACAAGCCATTAAAAATTTTAAAATGAAGAACTTGCATATTGGTATGTGTGTTTGACAAAGTTCACTCTGGTGATAATAAGGCATATCCATGGAAGGAAAAAAAGATGAAGTTAGAGAAATGAGTTTTAAGTCAATTTTTGTAGTCCATGTGATGAATATAAGGGTCTCTCCTAGACAATGAAAACGAAACAATAAAAACATTTATTCAGTGTCCTTACTGAACTTCTAATCTTAAATTTGGACTTTCTTTAGACAACCTGGCAGGTACTAGATTAATCTTTCCCATGCAGAACTTGAATTTTGCCATAGCCATGTACAAAAGCATTCCTTGATGTTCTCTTACTTCCAAGTTACATCTTTGCCTTTGCATCAACACTTATATTCTAGCTTTTTGTTCTTACACAGCCATAAATCTAGTCAAACCAATTCTTTTTGTGTACCCTGAAAATGTGTTCTCATAAACTTCAGCAAGTTATTTGGTTTCAATTGCCTCATGTTTACAGAGAAAATAGACAACCACATAATTGATATGAAGATTAAATTTGATAATCAGTGATTTACATTATGAGGGTACTAATCTAGAAAAGGTTATTTATGAGATCTTGATGTGGGCACTACTGAAGCTTAAAAGGCTCATTCTGTTCATCTAGATGACTACAGCAGAAATAATAAATAATCATTTTTAACTAAGTTGAGTTTCTTACATGCTAATACCATTTATGACTTCATATGTCAGATAATTAACAGAAGGTCTTTCAATTTTCAGTTCTGACTGAGTTTATTTTCTGATAAATTGTTCATAACAACCCAATTTTCAACCCTTGAGAAAAGGCACCCCATGCCGCTGAAGGAGGAAAATGAAACTTGTGAGCCTGTAGCTAAGGTTAGCAGATGAGGTGGGATGACTGGGATGCCCATGCAATATAAGAGGAAGAAGAAATGAGGATAGGGATATGGCATGGTTTATAGAGAAAACACTCAATTCTAGATTATCATATAAGAAATGTAAATTACCACATAGGGACCTAAACTATAATTTTTGGCTAATAAAATTTTGGTTAGTGAAATTAACAACTCCTAATATATTACTTTAAAACAGCCTTATTATAGTAAATTGGCTAAGTGAATTATTGATTGCTAAATGACTTCTGCTTAGGAATCAAATATTTATTTTTAAAACCCAAGAAGAGATGATTACTGTAACTAGTTCATATTCAATTACAATCTGTCAATGAAGATATTTTATTGTTTATTCTTTTAAAGCTTTTTAGAAAGAGGGGAAGGGAAGGAGAAAGAAAGGGAAAGAAACATCAATGTGTGGTTGCCTCTTTGCTCTCCCAACTGGGAACCTGGCCCACAACTCAGGAATGTGCCCTGACTGGAAATAGATCCAGAGACCCTTTGGTTCACAGGTCCATGCTCAATTTACTGAGCTACAACAGCCAGGGCAATTCATTGTTTAATCAATAATATTTTATTATTTTCATATTGACAGATACATGTTAGAGGATTGAAGTGAAGCCTACTCAGAAGCAATAGTTGTTATCACTTGGACAATCCTTTTTAAGATATAAATGCTTGACTTATTAAACTTAAAAAATAATTAATGATGTATTCATTGCAATCATTACTTATGAAATTTTGTATTGATTTGACCTCAGATAGACACTATTTTACACCTTGCTGGATAATACAGCATTCATCTGAATCTATCAAGTTTTTCTTCAGAAAATCCAATATGAAGACACTACTAATTTTACAGAAAAAATAACCTAGAGTGTGGTAGAAATGAACAAGAAGCTATCTACTGATATGAAATAATTTTGAATCTCATTTGTAAGAAAATTATATCATTTTAAAACAATAGTGTCAAAAATTTAATTTTGATTTATTATTATAATTAAGAAAAATGTATTACTAAAAAAATTATAGTCTACTACCCATTTGCTTTCCCTGTGTCTCCTTAACACATAAAACAGTTAGCTTTTACATGGTAGAGATTCAAAACAAGTTTGTTAATTGAATTGAATATCAAATGAAATGACTGTTTTAACTCTGAATGTGACAATTACTAGAAATTTGAGAACATATTTTATGTTTAAGATCATTAAATAAAATTAGCTTGTAAGTTTTTTTGTTGACTACTTACTTTCATAAAATACATTGCATTTATATGAAGAAGAGACTACTAACAAAGTAAAAAAATTCTGCCTGTTATTGAATAAATTAGCCAGATTTTATTCTTCCCCATAGAATACTCTTTGATAATGATTAGCATCTGATAGATAATAAACACAAATTCATAAAACAGTTTGTCAAAATATGCAATATAAAAAAAATTATAAAGACCCTAGCAGAAAATCAATAAGGTGCTAGTATCTTAAATTTCATTTAGAATAAAACATTAAACTATAATTATTGAGAGTAAATACCTAAACAAATTCTGAAAAGAAAAGCTGTAAATGACATACATAGCTTTCTAATAAATATATTGTATTTCATTATTTAATTTTGTTATATAATACTTTAAATAACTAATGTCAGTTTTCAATGGAAAATACATTTGTCATTAAATTTCAAATAAAACTATCCTTCAGTAATCTAATTTCACTTATAAGTGTTAGTTATTTTAATACATTTTGAAAATATTATCTAAAATTGAACTGTTATAAGGAAGGAAAATAAATATAATATCCAGCTTTGTGACATTTAATCCAATGTTCCTTTGATATTCTATCCAGAGACAGTCTTGCCAATACTCACATGGTGTTTTAGAGAGTGGGAACCAGCAATTCACTGGCTAGTAGAAAGACTCCCGAGCTGCTGTAAAAGCTGAAAAGGAGGCAGTTAAGGCTTACAAAGTGAGTCCAGGTGTCCTCATCCCAACCCTTTTCACATCACCGGAACTACTGAGTTAGTTTTCATTAAAAATATGTTGCATAGAGAATGAATTAGACAAAATACCTTCAATTTTCTCCACAATTCAAGTACAAATTATAATTTTTGAAATACCAGAAGATTGTTAGATGTCATAAAATGAATGAAACATGTACTTGAAGACAATGAATGGTAAGGACTGTATAATCACTCCGACATAGCCACAGTATGTCCTGGCTTTGCAAAGATAAGAAATTCTATTATGCACTGTGAGATGAGGGCACCAAAGGTCCCCAAACTGGAAATATATTGCTGTGGGTTTACCAGAGATTACCACCAACATTTACTCCTTGGTTAAAGCAAAATGGCTTTCTTGATAAGAAATCCTAAAGAAAGTAAAGTCAGGCATGAAAAGTGTTCCCAATCTTATTGTTTATATAACAGAGTCTCTACTTTCACACAAAATCTTTCCAGATGTCCACATCATCAAACAGATTTGAGAGCCAAAAAATTATGTGAGGACTTGTCCATGTTACAGAAAAGCTTAAATAGCTTCCTGCATATTACTAATAATGTATTTGTATATTCCTCATATGTAAGGCAAATTCTGTTTTTCAGCTGACATGCAGAATGATATTTTGTTATTTATAAATAGATTTATTTTAAAATATATTGTCTGCCTGATATGAATGGAGCACCGCTGAGAATATGGAAAACAAAACATGGACCTTGCCTTAAAGATCTTACCTAAAAATTGTGACCTAATGATTGTTTCAGATTATTGCATTATTTGAGGCTTAACCATATCTTTATCATGACATTAAAAAATAAGAGTAACATCACTGTCACTGTGGAGAAGCTAAAAGAGAGAAAATATTATGGTCTTATTTTATAAATTTGTTTATTTATATATTTATAAAGGAGAAGCTTGAGCTCTTCCTACTATATTAAACTTTCATACACTTCTAATCTAAACAATATATTATAATATATATTTAGTACAATAAGAAACAAAAATAAATAAAAATATTAAATGCAGCAAAGTAAAAATAACATATTCAAAGCATAACAGCGTGATTTAACGCTTCCTTTGAGATCTAGCATGGTTTTAGGATACAAGTTAACTAGCTAAAAGGGGGAAAAATTCCAAATATTCATCTAAATGGAAATGAATATGTAAAATATATCATATCCAAACAATATAAAGTAAAATGTAAAAATAATGAGCTAGTGATACATAATACAACAGGAATAAATCTCAAAATAATTGTACTGAATAAAATAATCCAGACAAAAAGAGTACAGACAGTATAACTTCTTTTGTATGTATTTGTAGACATTACAAACCAATATAATAGTGACAAGAAGTAGATTGGTGGTTGCCTTGGAATGCGTGGTGTATAAAGGGACAGGAGAGGGAATTGTGCAAAGTTTTTGATCAGATGAATTTGTTCATTATTTGGATTGTTGTGACAGTGTCCTGGATGCATACATATGACAAATATCAAAATGCAGTTTACTGTATACTATTTGTCAGTTATATCATAAAGAAATTTTTAAACAGAGGTTGAAGTCATTTTAAAATATGTTCAGCCCTTAGGGAAAAACAAAAATGGCAACAGGGAATAAATTTGCTTCTGTTCTAATGAAAGAAACATCAATACAAACAGCCGGATTATTGTCCACTGGGGAAGTGCTGCAAGAGCAGCGCGAACCTGAGTGCGCATCTTCAGAAAAGGGTACTCGGCCTGGGAGAGCTGAGGAAGGAACTGCCTGATTTATTTGGAAGTTAGTTATTATTTTGTTTTCACTTCCTTACACACCACTCAAATCCTAAAATTGATAAGTTGGGCAGGAAGACAGATATGAAAGCCTCAGAACGTATTGAATCCTTTTTTTGTAGGTGGTGCTTCTTAGGGCACATAGTCCTGCCTTTAGGTGCAGTGTTTGGAATTTAACGGGCCCAGGTGGTTTGGTTTTTTACAGTGGCTGGAGAAGCCCTGCTGGCCTGCATGGAGGAGGCAGGGCTAGAGATGCCACATGTCTTGCAATGCCAGGAGAGTAATATTTAGCTCCTGTTAGGCAATCACAAAAAAATGCTTTAATCTTCCACATTCCTAATTTATTTAAAAAATCATAACTCATAGGACTGCTATGAAACTTAAATGCAACAATATGTAAAAACTTTAGCAAATTGCCAGACACATTGTTTACTAAATTTTGGCTATTAGTAGCTATCATGCAAAATTAGTCTTATTGAAGGAAAAAACCTAAAAGGTAAGAAGATAGCAGTTCTCATGATGTAACCACCCATTGCTATGTCATTTCAGAATTTCAAATAGCTGTAACTCATATAAAATTCATTCTCTTTTTTAAAGCACATCTAAAAGAAAATAAACAACCTATGTACATGAAAATAAAAAATATTTCATAAATGAGAATGAATTAGAATTTTCTTAACAACTGTAATTTAAAGCAAATCTACTCTTAGAGATCTATTGAAACATGGAGAATAAGGGTTTTTATGTAATATTCTATGTGGATGTATACATGAATGATTAAGACAAGAGGGAGTTATAGTTTACATGTAACATTATACTTTTATCAAATAAGACAATTTATATTTACCAAAATATATTTATATTTTCTATTAGTTTTTATGCTATAGAATAATAAGGAAGACTTTGGTTAAAATAAAATGACTTTTTATATCAAGAAAGTTATATAAAACACCAAACACCATATGTGGAAGTCCGAGCTATTGATACCATAATATAAATTTAGGAAGCAAAATTACAAATTTTATTTTATTCTATATTGTTAGCTTAGCTTGTCTGCCAGTTAAAACCCAAAACAATCTAAACAGTACAGGTAAGGGCCTAGATTTCCTAGGACTCTCTAGAGTTTAAAGATATTAGTTGTGTTCTTGAATTAGACAGTGTATTACACCACATGTTTACGCAGTTCTATTAATTACTATCTAAATGCCCACATGCCATGGGGTTTGTGCCTGATAGGCACAATATGAAAATGGCTAAAGGACATTGCAGGGTAAAAGATTGTGTTTACTTAGGGCAGGGAAGGGAAGAGCAATGGGGGAGAAATGTGGGCAACTGTCATTGCATAATAATAAAAAATAATTTTAAATGTGTGTGTGCTTTGAAAATAGAGCAAAGTTTGGCAAAGTGTAGAAATACTTCAAAAAAGAGGCTTTAAACATTGGAGTAAAAGAGACTCATCTGTATAATGTTGGAAAGGTCAAGGAATATGGACCTTCTGTTGCTTGAATTTTTCATTTTTAACATGACAAAATGAATAAATGAATGAATGAATGTCCTTTTTCTTCAGTTTATATCTTTAAAAAAAGCTGATTAACTTAAACTGACAAACAATCTAGAGAATAGTCCATTTATTTTGTTATTTTGGGGGCAACTTTGACTGCAATATAGTAATTGCTATACTGTCTTTAAATCAAATTACTTTAAAGGTTGCCCAGCATAACATTCCCATGGTTTAGGCATTCAACCAGATCCAGGTGAATATTTGATCAAATGTCATATAGATTTAATGATTAATTTGAATTATTGAATAAGTGTTAGTTTATTTTATTTGACTATAAATTATATATTCAGAATATATTTCAAAATATGGAGAATTCTGATATGATAAGTTGCACATAACCTAGCTTTCTATACAGGTACAATTTAAATTAACTTACAGTTTGTATATATGTTAAAATTGTATATTTTAATTAAAAGAAAAGTGAAAGAAGAAAATGAAACACTAAAATATGCAAGAGTAAAAAGTATAGATCATTCTAACACATGGATAAAATATATTTAAAGGTTCATTAAAATAAATACTTCCTATTTTTCTATATAATTTGAAAAATTCCATAGTAAGAACATTAAAAGATTACTGATGGGCCTAAACAAAATGAGTACTAAACCTGAAAAATATTTTAAATGTGAAGGAGTTTACAGTTAAATTACCACCATACACTTATTAACTACATAAAATAGTCTATTTTTTCTCTGCAATATAAAGTAATATATTTCCCTCTTATACTTTAATTAAATATTTAATGTTTTAAATAACATGTATGCCTTCAAATTATGATCCTAAAAAATAAAAAGCCATTAATCCTTGATACACTATACAGGCAAATTGAAAGCACTTGGCACCCTTTTCTTATTCTCAAATAATAATTTTCTAAATTCTCTTCTGCATTTTGTCAAGGTCATTACCAACATGGAGTGATTTGCTAGCAAACAACATTAAACTGTTTCAAGTCTACTTAGATTGATTCATTCTCATTTTTTGCTATATTTTCACAAAGAAATATTTTTATGAATTAATTTCTGTTCTACTATTAAATTATATCATCATTCCAAATAGGTGACAGTTTTGTCCTGAGTGCATGTGTTTGTGTAAACTATGAGATTCATGCATGAATTCAGACAAGCATTACTATTATCAAAAACCAGTTTTGTTAATTTGACAACACTCCTTGAAAATTACTAAATTTTGACTAGTACTAGTACAATGGAAGTTTCAGTGTATTTTTATAACCTAACTTCAAATTTGCTATTTGATTCTTTGTTACCTGAATAATATTAATTATATCATATTCTGTGATCTTTGAGACCTATAAAATATGCATACATTACCATGGCATATTTTGAAAAATAATAAAATAAAACAAGATAGATATAAATATTGATTTTGGATATTTAATTTCAAAATGTGATAAAGTATGCTTGTAAAATCTCCTCTTAAAAAACAGAAATATAAAAGTAGATAGTTAAGCATGGCAGCCAGCTCTTTCTTTTTTTTTTTTTTTTAGATTTTTATTTATTTATTTTTTAGAGAGGGGAAGGGAGAGAGAAAGAGAGGAAGAGAAACACCAATTTATGATTGCCTCTCACACATCCCCTACCAGGGACCCGGCCCATAACCATGTGCCCTGACTGGGAATCAAACTGGCAATCCTTTGATTTGCAACCCGGCACTCAACCACTGAGCCACACCAGCCAAGGTTAGCATGACAGCATGTTCTTAAATTACTTGTCAAAATTTAAGAAATAAAAGGTGTAGTAATCAGATGTATAGTTGAGAAAACATAATAGCCTTTCTAAACCAAAACCCTAAGAGGTAAAGATTTTACACAGTTATTAATATTTCTTTCTTTTAAATGGAAAAAAGTAACATATTATATTGAAATCATAAAAAATTCCAAATTTTATTTTTAAGGATTTTAATTGTAATTATGATCTTAAAGCATAGACATTGATCACTTTTCAAGAGAAAAATTGAATAATAATTTGTATTATAGAAACTGAATTGCCCAGAGGGGAGAAGGGAAGGAATTTCAGGGGGAAAGGGGGAAGGATTTGCAGGAACAAGTATAAAGGACACATGGAAAAAAACAAGGGCGGGAGGTGGAAATGGGAGGGAGGTGGGGATGGCTGGTGGGGGTGGGCTGGAATGGGAGTAAAAGGCAGAAAACTATACTTGAACAACAATTAAAATTAAAAAAAAAAAAAGCAACAAAATGGGGAAAAAAAGAAACCGAATTGCCAAATAATATTTTTAAGTATTAAGCTCTTCATCTAATAAATTTTGGGGCATCCATAACTGTTAACCTCTTTAAAAGGAATCATTTGTATTTTTGCAACCACCATTAAATGAAATTTGCCTTATATTGATTTTCATAGACTATCAAAATATATAAAATTATTCTTTATAGCATGAATCAATCTTATAACTTGAATTTTTAATGTACAACCTAAATTGCACTGATACAAACTAAATCTTCTTGTTCAAATTTCACTGAAAAATAGCAGACCATAATATATATATATTTCTAGAAACATATGACTGTGGAGTAGAAGCAAATAATTAGCAAATTTAGTATAGCTTATTGCGCTTTGTCCCTCAGTAAAAATAATCTGCCAGTTGAGTATTATAGCATCTTAAGAAACCATGGGAGGAAGAATAAGGAGGGTGCTGAAGTGGAGATTCTCATACAACAGTGTTGGAGGGCTCAGATTGTACACGTTGACATTGTCATTTGTCAATAGGATGATGGTAAGAGTCAATATCAACTGGATAAATAAATATTCTAGTTTGTATATCAGGTGTATTTTTTGCCAGAACAAATAAATTATTTGCTCCATATTTATTTTGTTGAGAAAATTATTCACTGAGAACATGCTCTGCCCAGGCCCTTCGGGCAGAGGCGCTGGGAAGTAGGCTGGGAGAGTAGGCGAGACAAACCTGCAGCTGACAAAGTGCCTGAGGATGTGCAGGCCTCAGAGAATGGCTTCAATGGGATCAGGCAACTTCAATGAAGGTGCTATAAACAAAATATGAAAAGGTCAGAAACTCTCTTCACTCCGGCGCTTGGGGGAGGTATCAAGATGGAAGTAGCACTTGGCTTGGCTTTGAAGGACAGGTGTGCATATCACCTGTCAGTTGAAAAGACAGGCATGTTACCTGTAAATAGGAACTCCACAGGAAACAAAGTATAAATTTTTAAAATAGAATCTATCTATGTCAAGCAGCTCTGTATCCTATTTCCCAAGTGCATTAATTCAAGATAAAATTGGCCTTGCCAGTGTAAATAAGCATTTTATCTTAAGAGTAGGCATATTTTTTACTAGATTAGTGACACACTATTTTACTTTAGTTAACAATGATCAACTATGAAATTCAAATAGATTTAAACCATTACTTACAATGCCTGATCTCATTGAAGTGTTCTGGTAAATACTGACAGCTTTCCTACTTAGCCAATTAATACATTCCTGAGCAACTTTGGCTCTGACCAGGGAAATAACACCAAATTGCATGACTAAACAGGTACTGAGGTAAAACTCACATATGATTTTTAGATTAAAAGAGATTATAAATATAGTAGATGTTCAAATGAAAAACATCTGAATTAGAGAGTTGTGGGAAAAAATAGAAAAATATTATAAAATTATAGTCATTTATCTAACATTTCTGGAATCTGGTAAGTCGGATGATAAATAAAGGAAACCACATTTTTTTCTTGTGTATCATTTGGCACAATAGGTCCCAGTGTATGTGGACACCTTAACTGTCAAATTATGATGTTATGAAAATTTGTTTTTCTAGGATAAATTTTATCAACAATTTATGATAATGCCAGACTTTTATTTCTCATTTGATTAGTGAATATCAAAAAAGTCAAGGTGAAAATCAGTGTATATTTTCATTCTGAATGTTTTTAAAAACCAAATAAAATACACCTTTAAAAATCAAGCTTGTATTACCTGTGTTATTTCTACCTGCATTAGAATATAATTGAGAGTTAGTATAAGTTATTATAAGATAGAAGCCTGTCTTCATTTATCATTGTCTATTTTTCTCTCTACGCACATAGCTTGTCTCCAAAATTTATCAACCCTCTATGAGAATCCATTCAACTAAATTTAATTGAATAAATCATCTATAAAATTTGGTGGGAAATGTCATACAACTGCCTCTTTGCTCTGATGTGAAAAAATGTTTTTGTAGTAATGAGTATAAGAAAATGGTGCCAAAATTAAAGTTTTCTAACATACTGCATACCTGCAATGGCTCATGTGCCAGTCCTGTATCTTCACACTGTGTTGGAATTCCCACATGATTCCAATTAAACATATATGATCAATTTTCATAAGAAGCAATCTGTTTCAATCACTTTCAGACTCAGATATACGTACTATGTGAGACCCATCTTTATCTCAGTGTTCTTTTAATATTCTAGTAGAGTTATTTTAATCTAAATTATCTGATATCAGTTTTAGCAAATTACTTAGATGTATAAATAAAAAAAACTCTGTAACTTTGAGTCACTGCAGTAAAATAATCATTTCAGAAAACATGAAATATATCTTAACCACTATCTAGAAATTTCAAATGTAGAATGTAAAAAGGGTAAGCATACTGGTTTTGTGTCCTGAAAAGCATTTTGGTTTTCATACCACACATTTTAGGCAATGAAATTAATCAAAATTTAAGTGACTATTCATTAAGTATTTTAATTTGATTTAGATTTTATAATTTTCATTAGAAGAAATCAATAAGTTGGATAAATGAATGACAGTACATTTCTAGGTTTCAGCCAATTTGTTTGGTCAAAGTCAAATTGAATATAGCAATCAATTCTCCATTTGTTCCTCCTGATACCCATTGTTGATATTGGTAATTGATTATAGCATTCTTTCACAAAGAGTACATATTTGATCTTAGAATCCTTTTTAATATTACACTTTGGTCAGTTATTGTGAAACAATGAGAACTGGCATTCAGTATGAAAACCACATGCTATGCTTGGCCTGGAGCCCAAGAAATATAAATGGTCAGGGGAAAATACAATATTTAAGTGAGACCACTGGTCTTTCAAAGACTGATTTTGTAATGAAACAACTTGCAGGTCAGATTTCTAACTGTAAGTTTTGCTACCTAAGGATATTTGAGAATGCACTTGCTACAAGCGAGCAGATATTCCTTTACGAGAGGTTAGTCATGACCTTATTTGTACGGACCACACTGCTCCCTTCCTGTTGAGAGTAGGTGTAATATTTGTAATAAATGCACAGGCACACATATATGCATACACAAGCACACAATTTTCTTCACTTTATTCCACATTTGCAGATAACCTAAAATGCGAATATATTTTCCTTCTTAAACTGCAAATATGCCTTAAGCAGAAGCCCCATTCATTTTACTGAGAAATACAGTGAATACTGTTGAGTGATACGAAATCTAAGATAACCTAGTTCTATGGGATTGGAAGCTGCTGACATCTTAGTTATAGAGTCACTTTTCAGATAAAAAAGAAGAAAAAAACCTTGAAAAATAGTCAATGTTCTAAAACAAATGACAAGTAGCTTTTAGACAATCTCTTGGGTATGAATTTAAACATACTTCACCTCAACCCCACTTAAGAAAAGCAGTTAAACAAAAAGAATAAATGACCAAGTATAAAACTCTGAGAAGAATCACAAGAAATTACAGAAGAGCATGTCCAAAAAGGTGTGTAAGGAGAAACTACAGAATAAAATATGTAATCTTAGGAGCACAGTGTTTCAAGAAATAAGGGTGTATCAAGGTAATGATTGAAATTTCTCACATTTTTCATCTTGGTATTTGAAAACAGATTTAAAAATAAATACATAACATCACTGGAAAATGAAAAAAAAGTCTAAAAATGATCAACATTAAGAAATTCCTCCAAATTAAAAGAATATGGAATTAGACCAAGGGAAAAAAATCAAACACATTTGAGCAAAGATTACTGCAAAATATGAGCTGTTCCAAGGATACTGCACATTCAAAGCAACAAACACAGAGAACAAGTTAGGGAGGTGGAATGAGTGTGAGATACATGAAAGCAGCTATTACATCTGTGATGGTTAATCCTGTCTGTCAACTGAGAAGATGGTTTTAGATGAGATAAACATTTAAATCAATGAACTTTGGGTAAGCAGATGGCCCTCAATAAGGTGAGAGGGCCTTCTTATCTACTCAGGTGAAGTCCTGAATAGAATTAAACACCTGGTCTGTCCTGAGCTGTCTCTATCTCCTCTGTCTGTCTCTGTCTCTGTCTCTGTCTCTGACTCTGCCTCTGTCTGTCTGTCTCTCTCTGTTGCGCTCTCTCTCTCTCTCTTTATATATATATATATTATATATATATATATATATATATATATATATATATATATAAATGGTTGGTTGCTAGAGTGGTTCTAGAGGAATAGAATCTTGCTGATGAATCTTCTGATTGGTATCAGTTCTAGGATTTCTGGAATTGGCTCTCTAATCAATTAGACTTAGAAGAACACTAATAACTCTATTTCCAGCATTAAAGAGACCCCTGATGATCTGGCTATAGAGACATGCAGGATATCACCCTTGGGTACTCTTAACCATTTGCAAAAAGGAAGGATCTGGGTGACCATGCTCATGATACTTTCAAACACTTTTGTCAAACTTAGGAGTATTAAGATATTGGTGGGTTGCTCCTAATGTTACTGGATAAAGCAGAGATTAAAAAAAAAAAAGATGAATTCAGGAATTTCAATTATTTTAAGCACCACATAAAAAACCTGAAATCTTCTATGTCTACCATATAAAAAGACCTTTATCTGCCATGGCCACAAGGCTAATATTGATGAAAACCAAACCTAGAATCTCATCCTGCCAGTGGGAGAATTAGAATGGAAATTATATTTACAGCTTCACAGGATGTCTACTCTTAAAGTGAGAGCAATGATTGGAAAATAATGGGATTCTGAAAGTTGGAATGGAAACATGTCTGGCGACATTGAGCCCCTGAATTCATGATGATGAATTCAAGAATTCATTGATGATTATTTTCAGTAGAAATGATCTCTATCCCTAGTAAAAGTAGCCTCCCTGTTCTTGGAAGAAGTAGCCCCAGCATTCTCATCTGAGAAGATTAACCCTGCACTCTGGCTGGGGTGTCCCAGTGAATAGAGTGCTGGACTGTGAAACTAGGGGTTGCTGGTTTGATCCCCAGTCAGGGCACATGCCTGAGCTGCTGGCTGGGTCCCCAGTTGGGGTTGTATGAGGGACAACCACACACCGATGTTTCTCTCCTTCTCTTTCTCTCTCCACTCCCCTCTGTCTAAAAATAAATAAATAAAATCTTTTAAAAAAAGATTAGCCCTGCATTGCCTGAGGAAACAATGACCTCCCTGAGGCAGTTGCCTTGTGAGACAATGTTGATTCTTTTCAAGACCCACCCCACTACCTCTCTTTGCTTCTAGAGTCAAGCGCTAAAAGACCACTAAAGACGAGGAACATAATGTAATTTATAAGAAAGTTTGCTATCCCTCAAAATAACTACTTGCCCTGGAAAAGTCTTTCCCCCCACCTGTCAATAAGGCTCAAAAGAAGCAGTTTACTTTTGACTGGAAAAAGTAGCAATACACTTTCATTGTCTTACCTCACAACTTAATACACTGGTCCACTACATTGATAACATAAATTTAGAGACATTGACAAGTCTCTATATGTGAATCACAGTGCAAACCCTTAAGATTTTGGTGCTAATCCCTGCCATCCTCTATAGAAAAACTACTCTCCTTTCTAGAAAAACCTTTTGGCTTTCTACTGGGCCTTAGTAGAGACTCCATGTTTAGCTATGGTCCACCAGGTCACTATGTGTTTTGAGCTGCCCTTTGTGAACTGAGTGTTATCTGATCCAACAAGCCAAAAAGTTGAGCATGCACAGCAGCAGCTGTCATCAAACAGAAGTGGGGTATATAGAAGATTGGGTCTGATCGGGCCCTGAAGTCACTGTAAGTTGCTTGAAAAAATGGCTTAAATATACACAGTCCTCACTTCTGCCCCACTTCATTTTCTCTCATCTTGCAACTGGGGCCTCATGGGAATTTTCCCACTATCATTTTACAAAGAGAAAACTTGGGCCCAGGGTACGGATCGTTTTGCACAATGTGCTGGCACCACCTGCACGTGGACAGCTGCAGCACTATAGCCCCTCTCCGGGATCACTGGGGCGTCCCGAAACACTAGAGTGAGGAAAGAAAAATCCTCCCAGTAGTAAGAACTAAAGAAGTGCACTTAGTTCTTTCTTTTTCTTGAAAGGAGAAATGGCTAGATGTGCAATTATGTACCAGTTTAGGCGCCACAGACAATAGTTTGGCAGGAATGGTCAGTGATTAAAAGAAATGTGATTAGAAAATTGGTGGTGACAAAGAAGTCTGAGGAAAATATATATGAACAAAACTTTCTGAATGGCTAAATAACCTGAAGATATTTGTGAGCTATTTCACTTGATACCACAAGGTGACCTCAGCAGTGGAGCGTTTTAATAATTAAATGGATAGGATGACTTGTTCTGTGTACTAATCAGCCTCTTTCCCCAGCTACCCTATCATTTCCCAACAAGCTCAATTACAAATATGGTAGTTATTAATCCAGATATATCAATAATCACTTTGAGCCCTGGCTGGTGTGGCTCAGTGGATTGAGTGCCAGCCTGCAAACCAAGGGGTCACTGGTTCAGTTCCCTGTCTAGGGTATACGCCTGGGTTGTGGGCCAGATCACAGTAGCGGTGTGGGAGAGGCAACCACACATTGATGTTTCCCTCCCTCTCTTTCTCCCTCCCTTCCCCTCTCTAAAAGTAAATAAATAAAATCTTAAAAAATAATTACTTTGGATGCATATAGTCTAAACGAAACAATTAAATGACAGAGATTGTCAGTGGATCTACATGAAACATACTTTAACTATAATGATACATGTAGATTAAAATTAAATGAATGAAGGAATATGTACTACACTAACACTAATGAAAAGATAGTAGGAATAGCTTTGTTAATATCAGACAGAGCAGACTAAAAAACAAAGAAAGTTATCAAGGATAACAAAAAGGGTATTATACAGCAATAAAGTGCTTAATTCTTCAAAAAAAGGTACAACAATCTTAAATGCACATGTGCTTAATAACGGAGGATCTAACTATCTATGTGAGGCAAAAATCAAATAAAATTTGCAAAGAAAAATAAATGGATCACTGATCATAGTTAGAGAATTCACTATCCCTCTATTACAAATGCACATACCCAGCAGGCAGAATATTAGTAAGGACATAGTTGAACTCAATGCCACCATCAACAATTGGATATGATTGACACCTATTGACCACTTCATCCAAAAACAGCAGAATATGCATTCTTCTCAAGATCACATAAACATTCAGCAAGATAGAGACTTCTTGGGCTATAAAACATGCATTAACAAATTTCAAAGAACTGAAATCATATAATGTCTGTTCTCAAACAACAATAGAATTAAATTAGAAATCAATAACAGAAAGACAATTAGGTAATCCCCAAATACATGAAGATTAAATAAACTTTTCCAAATATTACTAGTTGAAAGAAAAAAATTCAAGGGTAATTTTTAATATTTTAAACTAAATGATAATGTATCTTATTGAAATTTGTAGGATGCAGAAAAAGCATTGAATGCAAATATTGGAAAAGGAGAAAATTCCAAAGTTAAAAAAGCTAAGTTTTTAATCTTAGGAAATTAACAAAGAAGAGCAAGTTAAAAGCAAAACAAGCAGAAGAAAAGAATAAGTATTAGAGCAAATGGCATAAATTGAAAATAGCAAATCAATAGAGAAAAATCAATGAAGCCAAATGCTGTTTCTTTGAAAAGATCAATAAGATCAGTAAGCTACTAGTCAGTAAGTCATGACTCCTTATCTAACATCATTGGAGAGAGATTATAGACACACACACACACAGTTTAAAAGTTGCAATTTAATATTGATTGTGCTGGGTATAACTTAGTTTTTTTAAAACTATTAACAACTGTTTCAAAGTATATGTTTTGAATATATGGATTTGATGGCAATTAAACTTGGTTTTAGGAATCTGATATTTCTGCAAATGTGTGGAGAGATAACTTAATTAATCATTATTTTTCAGAAGAAACATCACTCTAGAATCTAGCCAGGGGAAATATTTGTGTAAAAACTACTAAAATGCTAAAACACTGAGTTTTATTATGTTCAGGATAATTCATATTTTTAATATAGTGATTGCTATGTCTCAGATAATTAAATTGTAGTGTTATTATTAATTGTTGTTTTTAAGCCACATTTTTTAAAATGGAAGCCTTGGTGTAATCTTGCTTGCTGACAAAATGAAGTAGAGTGCATGATATGGAAACTAGTAAAAAAAGACGTTATAAAAACTTTATTCTCTATGGTTAAGTATTAGATTTTTAAGAAATTTTTCACCCCTGGAGTTATTTTAAGATTTTGGTTTGAGACCATAACTTGGGGGTTCAAAAAGTAACTCAGAGAGTTCACATTGTGTAATCAAAAGTAGAGCTTTTGGCCCTGGCTGGTGTAGCTCAGTGGATTGAGCACAGCTTGCGAACCAAAGGGTCACTGGTTCAATTCTCAGTGAGGGCACATGTCTGAGTTGTGGGCCAGGTCCCCAGTAGGGGGCACATGAGAGGCAACCACACACTGATGTTTCTCTCCCTCTCTTTCTCCTTCCTTTCCCCTCTGTCTAAAAATAAATAAATGACATCTTTTTTAAAAAGTAGAGTTTATGCATGTGTAATAATTTCAAATGAAAATTTCCATTAGTGGAGTATTGAATAATCAAAGTTATTATTCTAAACCAAGAGGTGGTAGATATGACTATATAATAGAATAATATGGTTGATATATAGTATACATTAGTAATTGGCAAACTTGTTCATCTAAAAGGAACCAAAGCTCTTATAAGAATATCTGATTCCATGTGTTAGGCTGGAAGAATTAACTGAAAACTAGACTCTTTGGGAACTACCAGAAACCAGATAATTACACAAATAATTGAGGTTAGAATAAGTAGTAAAAAGACAACTCATTTTGCAGATTGTGACAATTTTGTCTTCCAAAAATAATTATGACCATCAATTAAAATAAACTGATGATATAAAAATGGCCATCAATCAATGTTGATGAGAAAAAGACAAAAATAACATCAATTGTGTTGAAGGGTATTTTGTTTTTTATAAGTTGTTAAACTCAAATCATTTTAACTGTTCTTGTGAACATGGAAAACTAAGAGCACATAATTTTTATAATCCCTTTTTAGACAGCGAGCCATAGCATATCAGATCATAAGGTAGTTTGAGTAAAATAAGGTGTGAAATTATAATTTCTCACTTGAAATTTATAATACAACAGAAAAAGAACTACTTGTAGCCACTGTGGCTAGAGGGCAGTAGGGAAAATTTTGTAGAGACTGAAAATGTAGGTCTAGTAACTAACAAATAGAGTTTAATGACAGAAATGAGGATATTATAAGAAATAAAGGTACAAAAATTGATAGTCCAAAAATTATAAGGAAACAAGCTTCCTTGATGGATTACAATAATTCTTAACCTAAAGACCATGGATCGGCTTCAAGGGGACCCAAGAACCGATGGGATCTGTTGTAACTTCTGTATGTACACTTCTCTAGAGAGAAGGTAAACAGCATTCACATTTTCAAAGGGGTCAATGTACAAAAGAGATTTTAAGAGTTTATGTTGGAAGTCCTTGGACAATCAACTTTAAAAAGATTAGGTTGAAAATGAAGACATTTTAGATCAGGCTAATGTAAAATTTGACCTGTAGTTGAGGCCTTTGTAAAGAGAATTGGTAAACAGGGTAAATTCAAGACTTGGTGATGAGTTAAATGTAAAGATAAAAAATATTGAGGATAGGACTTCTGGTCAAGATGGAGGCATAGCTGGACATGCTGTGCCTCCTCTCACAACCAAGATTAAGGATAACAAAAATATAGAACAAAAAAAAAAAAAAGAAGAAGAAGAAAAGAAAGAAAACCCAACCAGGACAGAGAGAAAATTGAATTGTGTGGGAGTCTGACTAAAACAATTCACTCAGACCGGTAAGAGGGGCAGAGTCCTCGGCCGTCAGAGTCAGATCGTGGCAGGATAAGCCGGTGGTGGTCCCGGGCTCACAGTCACTCCAGGCAAACAGGTGGTGGCATTGCTGAACATGAGGATGCCAAAGGGGGGTGCACAAGGTGGCGGGCCACAGACACACATTTGCGCACAGATAAACCAGGTGAAAACAGGCAGCAAGACAGACTGTGCGATGCAGGGCCCCGATACTGGGAAGTGAAGTTTAAAAGCACTCATTGAAAGTACGTGTAGGGTCTGAGGTGTTGGGAAGGAGTCTCAGCCTCACAGCAGAGTTTGTTAGGTAGACCCACAGGTTCCTACAGCGTGCACAGGCCCACCCACACAGAAATCAGCATCAGAAGGGCCCAATTTGATAGAGGAAAGAGGCTGAAGGGACTGGAATCCATGAAACAGTGCTGAGCAAGCGCCATTGTTCCCTCTTGGACCCTCTCCCCACATCCAGCATCACAACCCAGCACCTGGGCTGCCCCACCCAGGCGAACACCTATGGCTCTGCCCCTCACTACATAACAGCCTCGACCAGACAAAAACAACAACAACAACAACAACAACAAACGAGGATGGCTCAAAAGGGAGAACAGACCAGGGCCCAGGAGCTAATTCATCTGAGCGACCAGGAGGTGGTCAACCTAACAGATGCAGAGGTCGTAGCACTGGTAGCCAACCTATCAAAAGCACAGTTCAAAGCTCTGGTGATTAGGAAGCTCACAGAATTGGTTGATTTTGGTTGCAAATTAGAGGGACTACAATAAGTGAAATGAAGAAAAATGCACAGGGAACCAACAGTGATGGGAGGAAAACTCAGACTCAAATCAATGGAGTGGACCAGAAGGAAGAAAGAAACAACCAAACAAAACAAGGAAGAAACAAGGATTCAAAAAAATGAGGAGAGGCTTAGGAACCTCCAGGACATCTATAAACATCCCAACATCTGAATTATAGGGGTACCAGAAGGGGAAGAGGAAGAGCAACAAGCGGAAAACTTATTTGAACAAATAATAAAGGAGAACTTCCCCAATCTGGCAAAGGAAATAGACTTCCAGGAAGTCCAGGAAGCTCAGAGTCCCAAAGAAGTTGGAGCCAAGGAGGAACACACCAAGGCACATCATAATTCCATTAGCCAAGATTAAAATGAAGGAGAGAATTCTAGAATCAGCAAGGGATAAGGGCACAGTCATCTACAAAGGAGTTCCCATCAGACTGTCAGCTAATTTCTCAAAAGAGACCTTCCAGGCAAGAAGGGGCTGGAAAGAAGTATTCCAAGTCATGAATGTCAAGGACCTACATCCAAGATTGCTCTATCCAGCAAAGCTGTCATTTAGAATGGAAGGAAAGATAAAGTGCTTCTCAGATAAGGTCAAGTTAAAGAAGTTCATTATCACCAAGCCTTATTATATGAAATGTTAAAGGGACTTATCTAAGAAAAAGAAGATAAAAAATATGACAGTAAAAAGACAGCAAACTCACAGATATTAACAACCACACCTAAAACAAAAGCAAACTAAGCAAACAATTAGAACAGTGACAGAAACACAGAAATAGAGATCACATGGAGGATTAGCAACAGGGGAGTGGGAGGAAGAGAGAGGGGGAAAAGGTACAGAGAATAAGTAGCATAGACCGTAGGTAGAAAATAGACAGGGGATGGCAAGAATAGTGTGGGAAAAGTAGAAGCTAAAGAACTTATGACACATGGGCATGAACTAAAGGGGGAATGTAGGTGGGAGGGGGTGTGCAGGGTGGAGGGGAATGATGGGGGAGAAATGGAATAACTGTAATAGCATAATCAATAAAATACATTAAAAATATTGAGGATAAAATCAAATCTTTGATTTGGTACAGTGAGTGTAAATTACAGGCTTGGTGGAAGAAGAATTAAGTTTGGATTTGAAACACTCAGAGAAATGGACAACTAAAAATACCACTTTACAGACATTGGTGGGAGACAGTAATGCTAGTTTTAGCTGAAGGAGTTAAGATGATCCAACAGTAATTTGTAAATTGTGAAAAGACTTAATAGTAAAAAAAATCAGTATTTAAGAATAATGTAAGAGAAATGATCAAGAGAGGTTGGAATATCTTGGCGTCTAGTCCAAGGAAGGAGTTGTTAGGTCAAGCACATCCTGCCAGAGACCAAGTGAAAGTATTGATAATGTTAATGAATGGAACCCGTAGGGGTTCCAGGTACTGCTACTGAGATAAGCACCCCTCCCCTGAGGTCTTTCTGTACTATAATTCTTCTTGCTCACCACCAGGTGTTAGGGACCATGGCTCTCAATGCCAGAGTTTGGTAAAAAGGAAAGGATATTTTTATTCAAAATTTATACAGGTTTAGAGTAATAGCAGCATGTTGCCATCAAAATCCCAAAGTCCTTTAAAATACCTACACACACACACACACACACACACACACACACACACACACACACACACAGAGTCCTGCCTCCCCTTGCTAAACCAGGCCAGTCAGGGATACCACAACTGAGGAAAACAAGTAGAAGTCCATACCTCAGCCAGACTCCCGGTTCCTCCCAGTAATCCATGCTTAGCTGGGCAGGTCTCCCACAGTCCCCAGCACCATCAGCTGTATCACCTCCATCTCCAGTTCTTAATCCAAAACCATGTGGCACCTCCTCATGGCCCACCAACAAGAGTCCTTTCACCCCTTTCCTTCCCACATGGTCTTGTATTGTCCTCTCTCACTGTCCTGCATTCTCTCCGACCCACTGGTGGCCCACCTTTAGTTTAAACCCCAGCCTGAACCGCTTCTGTAAACCCATTTCCAACTCCGCCTACAATTGGCCACATCTGCCAGCACTCCCGTATTTTCGGCCTTTCTTAGTTGCCATAGTAAGTCCAGGCAGGTGTGGCCCCACAGTGCAGAGCAAACCATCTCCAAGCTCTCTGCAAGCACAGTAAGGGTGGCTGCCTCCCAGTTACATCATAGGCTTAAATCATGCATATGTTTCTGGCTCCACTCAGGCTAGAAGACTAGTCTGCTGTTATTGATACACAAAGTAGCTCTCAATGGCCCTGCTCCATGTCTCCTGACCCCCAGTCAGACTTGTGGGGGGTCCCTGGCTGCACCCTACTACAATAAGACATGCCAGCTGGTTAACATTTAAGAAAGAGGTTAAAAAGTATAGACAGTGTACACCATTGGTAAGGGTCTTCCAAGATTTCATTTGTAGTAGACATTTTTAACATTTTTTTAATAAAATGAATTGTCCCTTTTCATAAAAGTGAGCATATGCATAAAGTTTAAGGGGTTTCTGGGACACTTGGATGAATGTTTAGTGGTCTATAAAATCCTCAGGGCTGCATCATGTAACAGTGATTTCCAGTCTTTACGATTTATAGATTGATGATGAACTGCAATGCCCCTCACTAACTACTGCTCCTTTACAAATGAATCTTGCTGGGTACACTGCTCAGACTTACATTATTATAAGAAAGAAACTAATTATGGTTATCACCTGGGAGACTCCAATTTCTGAAAATGATGGTATGCTAGGGATTGTTAGTGTGGCTAAAAAAATGCATTATTAGAATTAAAATAATTGTATGATCCACAGAGACACCCACCACAGCCACGCAAGATTAATTAAATCTTTCATGTGGAAGACAAAGGTGGCTCTACTTTTTTCCATGGAAAATTGCCTTAACAACCGTCAGATGTTCTCAGAAAAGTCCCCTTTCCATGACTTCCACATCATCTCCTTTCTCTACTCCCTAGCCCCACCACCAATCCCAACTTTTCTTTTAAAAAATCAAAATCAAAACATCTCTACCAATAGCTAAACACCATTTTCTGAGATACTGACTACAAATAAAAAAAAATCATGTCCTTAGAATTTTATACAGATCAAATTGAGAAAGAGCACTCTATTGCTCTTATCACCCCTTCTAAGATAAAATCATTTTAATTTTCTAAAACATAGGGGTTGACATATAGGTCAAGTAGTTACTTTGGAGCTCTATTCTAAGACACTATTAGCATTTAAGAAATATCTTTATTACCTACCTAGCAATGACCATGTAGTGGGTAAGAAGTTAATTTTAGAATGTCTTAAAATATGCACATATATTATATAAGTCTATGAATCTAGAGAAACATTTATTCACTAATAAATTTTATGTTTTCTCTGATTTAAAATCTTTTCCTCTTGATATTTTTGTTTCTTCAGCTAAACTAGAAATTTATAGTTTCTTTTTCTCCTAAAAATGAAATAATGTTCTTTCCTATAAATTACCCTCTCAGATTTTCTTGTCAGTCTGCTTCAAGGAAATCCCCTTATTCAATATACTTGCTGGCGGTTTGGCTCATACCAAATGGTTCTTTAATCCAAAATCTGGGCAGCAAACTGAGCTGCTTCTTCTGGAGGAAGTATGGCTGAACAGTCAAGAACTTTGGGTAGTTGAAGAGAGGACCCCATACCCTGAGCTCCACAGTTTGGAGTGAGAGGACAGCTAATAACTGGATATGCAGTGTTACCAGACGTCACTGGTCCCAAATTATTGCTTCTGCCTGCCACTGCCATAAATATTGTAGGAATGCCTTCCCCTTCATACTCAGATCTAATTCTTACAGTTTCATCTGGTCCTTTATGGGCAGAGGTTACCTGAAATTCACATGAAATGCCAAAATTTCCACACGCCTTCTTGATTTTTTCACAGTGACCAAGATCAGAAGTTGAGACCACCAGTACAACCCTGCATTTTAGCAACCCACTCAAAATTTTTCTTACCATCTGGAGCCCTTCAAGAGTTACTTCCTTGAGGTCAGGTCATAACTGTCTTTCTGTTGGTTTGGATCTCCTGATGACCAGCATCTACAGGAGTCATTATCGGCAACATCAGCAAGAACAATTTTTTTGGTGGTGACATCAACGCCAAATTCAATCTTTGTATCAACCAGTGTGCCGTTCTGGTGCAACCAGGATTTCTCCAGCATTTCAAACATAGCCTGGGTAGCATGCCTCATGACATCCACTTCAGTTTGGCCTGTAACAAGTCCAGCAAAACAAAGTTTTGCAGCAATGAACTGTTTCTCAGACCACTGTGGATCATTATTGGTGCTACCCTTAAAAAATATCATCGCTTTGAAAGGGTAAAACTTGTACCCTTCTTGACAACAAGATATCTTCTGAGAAAAGAAACAGTTGCTATTCTTCCATAAACCCATTCAATCGGAATCATTTCACGCTTGGATGCAATGAAAGCTGTTTCCCCACATTTTCTGGTGAAAACATTTTTGATTCCTGATTCCTGTAACAACTGAAAAATACAACTAGTAATTTTATTTGAGATTGCAGCTTTTCCATCCAGGTGATGCTTTCTGCCTGCATTTCCTGCTGTAATTTGTTTCTTGGATTGAAGAAGGACTTTTTCTGGGCTATCTAACAATTTATATAGACTTCTTTTGTTTTAGCCTCCTAGAGTTTTTCTTACCAATGTCCAGTAACTCAACTGTCGCCATTACCCTGCATGGGCCAAGGACAGAGTCACAGGACACAGCACTGGACAGAGTCACAGGGCTCTACATGACGAAGGGTATTTTAACACATGTGAGTTCTTAGGTGTCAATAAGAAAATTGATCAACCAAAATTATGTAATTTACTGTATCTGCTTAATACATAATTTATATTTATAAATACTTTGTAAATTATAATAATAGATCATATTTTAAATGTGTACATGTATGTATATGATTTTTAAAATAAATATCTCTTGAGACACAGAGTATGGTATAGATTGGGCATGAAGAATGTAGAGAATGGAAAGTTACAGTTTTTTTCTAAAAAGAAAATGAGACATTTAGACAGAATCACAAAGGGAGGAGGAAATTAAGATTTGACTAATAAACAAATAGAGATTCTTAAGTCTCTGAATTTAGGAGATTATGTGTCCAAATTTCCCAAGCAAGGTTTTATTGAAAGCAACCATCAAAACAGAGGAATATTTCAGAGAACTTTTTTTAAAACTAAAAAAGAATGAGGTAAACAAAACGTCAAGATGTATAAGGATCAGTCTTTAGTTTTAATACAAGAGAGAAATTGAACCAATTTTTCACATTTGTTTTCATTATGTAAGTCAGTGTTTGTCATTCTATTTCATATTTAAGTTATGAAGGTGATCATTCTTAAAACAAATTCCTGACTCATTTAAATCAGTTTTCATTCTACTTTAGACTATTATTAAAAATCCTCTGCTTTTCATTATAATATTTGAAGCATTTAACATGAATTGCTCATATCAACTAGTATAATATATATATTTTCTTAAAACTAAAAACTTAAAAAATAGTTGATTAACAAAATAAAAATATATTTTTCTTTCATGTGGAAGCCCACAGGTAGGGACAGTGGAGGCTGGTGAGATGGCTACATAGTCCTTTTACTTTCTGTAGCCAGTATAGATTTTATTTTCTGCTGCATTATTCTGGTTAATGGCTTCCATCCAAAAGTGTAGTTTATAATTAAATATGGCTGCTCAAGCTCCTTTCATCACCTCTGTGTTCTCAGAAAAAGCTTACTTACGTGCCACAGTTGCAGGAGATTCTGCAAAGAGGGTAGTACTTTTTAACTCAAGTCATTTCTGTTTCAGACAAAATCACGATTACGTTACTAAAGCTAAAGAGGGGAAGAAAGAACATCAAGCAAGCTTTGCTGTCTGCTGTGACAACAGAATGATTGATCGGAATTCCTTTTTACGTGCGAAATGTATCAAAAGTTTCCGCTGTTTTTTGTTAATTACTTCATACATTTTGAAGATGCTATATTTTATTTAGGAAAAATTCAGTTAAACTCCATCTATAATAAACAAATGTTTCAAGGGTGAAAAAGTCCATTTCTAACAACATAAAGAGAAAAATCAAAACTGTTAAATGCAAATTAGTAAATATGTCAAGATTAAAGAGTGATATGATGCTTGTAATACTGTTCTAACAATCATAATTAAATTTATTTAAAATTGAGTGTATTATTATAAAAATCTATATGACTTTAACAATATTCTTGATTTAAATATGTGCTTTAAAAAAGTTTCATATGGAAATGAACAAAAGTAAAGCTAAAAAAGAGCAAAATAAATGAAAATACTGACTCATATTACAAAGACCTATACGAAAGTACCATATATGAGCAAATACATATATGAAAAGACCATATATCAACCACAAATATGAAAGACCACATATATGAAAAAGCTTTCAAAAATTTGAAAGAAAATTTGTTAAAAATAGGTACAAGTAATTAGATAAATTTTATTAAAAAAAATAAAGGTAACCAGTACCTATAAAAATGTTTGAACACAAATATAATAAGATAAATGTATCTTAAAGTACATTAAAAGCTATTTCACATCTATCAAACTGACAAAAATCCAAGTTTGAAAATACAGTTTGTTGAGGTACTATAAAGAAATAGACCCTTTTGTATATTGCTTATGGAATTCCAAAACCTATATGGAAAGGGAGTCAGCAATATCTAACAATACAGTAAGTGCATTTGCCCTATAACCTAGTAATCTTATTTATATAAGTCTCTACTGAAAATACACCTTTGTAAATATGATTAACAAACACAGTTATTCATTAAAATATTATTTTTCCCATTTTTTAAATTTTATTTTGTTTTTCTTGTACAGTTTTCTGTCTTTTACTCCCATCCCAGCCCACCACCCCAGCCCTCCCCACCTCCCTCCCATTTCCACCCCCCTAGTTTTTGTCTATGTGTCCTTTATACTTGTTGCTCTAAACCCTTCCCCTTTTCTCCTGAAATTCCCTCCCCTCTCTCCTCTGGTGACTGTCAGCCTGTTCTCAATTTCAATGTCTTTGGCTATATTTTGCTCGTTTGTTTGTTTTGTTGATTAGGTTCCTGTTAAAGGTGAGAGCATATGGTATTTGTCTTTCACCGCCTGGCTTATTTCACTTAGCATAATGCTCTCCAGTTTCATCCATGCTGTTGTGAAGGGTAGGAGCTCCTTCTTTCATTAAAATATTATTTGAATTAGTAAAAGATTAAAGGGAGTCCAAATATACCTCTGACATTGGTTCAGTAAATTATAGAACAATGGCCTACTACTCAATAAACACATAAGAAAGGCACCTATGTAATAAATAAATTTCCTGGATGTTTTATTGAATTCAAGTTTGAAAAATAGTGCCCAAGTGGTAGAGAGATTAGGAGTGGTGAAGATATACTCTTACAACAACTTTTAATATCCTTGTTAATTTTGAAAGATATAAATATGTTAAATATTTTCAAATCAAATCAAATAAAAAATATATCACCAAAACAATGAAACTATAAAAATATATAAAAGTAAAATCACATCTACACAGATAAAATATTTATGTCAAGTAACTTTGAAAACATAGTATTCTGTACACATTTGGTGTTAGTTTGCTTTGTTTCATTTTGTTTTTAATAAGAACAAAAGCACCTCAAAAAAATAAACTTTCACTCAGATAATTTGCATGTAGTAGAAATGTTAATTTTAACATTTTGAAACTAAATGCTACTAAAATATAAATGACAAGTATATTAGGGCTGCTAGGAATTAATATTTTCATTATGAAAGCAAAGAGCTATCTTTTAAAATTGAAAATGATAAATGATAAAAGAAGAAACCTCTATAATACAAAATTTGAAGTTAAAATATGAATGCAAATTAACATTTTTAAAAACATTGCAAGGGCCTGCTGGAGGGTCTTGATTTCAATCCAAAAAGCAGCAGGTATCCTTGGAAACATGTCTTCCTAGGTCTGGGGCAGTGAGTGTGTAGATGAGCTTAGGCCATTGTATTGTAGAAGAAGATGAGAAAAGTCTCAATAAATAATAGTTGTTTCTGTGTCCCTCTCCCTCAAAAATAAATAAATAAATAAATAAATAAATAAATAGTAAATAACACCACAAGACTAAATTGAAAAAGTAAAAATTGTTTAAATTTGGAAAGACTTGAGCATAAAAAATTACAATAGTTAAATATAGCATATTAAATAGTTAAAAGCAATGATTCCATGCAATATACTCATTAAAGTAAGTCCTGTTTCTAGGACTGCCAAGTTAGCTCATAACAAACTTTCATTGCCAATTAAAACATTATTGATTCTGAACAAATACAAAATAAAACAGAAAAAAAAAGAAAGAAAGAAAGCCACATTCTAGAGGGTATTAGATACTTGCAAAAAGGAAGTGTTAGGCAGAACCCCTAGATTATCTCTCTTGATATGAATGCATTGTGCAATCACCTTCCCTTGAATGAGGTTGAGACCTGTGAGCACGATGGGATGGCCCTACTATGATACGTTACAGGACAAAGGTGAAGAGATTTTTCAGCTGCTATTAAAAGTCCTAAATCTGTTGATTTTGAGATAATCAAATGAGATTACCCAACATTTCTAGTTTAATCTGGTAAAATTCCTCAAAAAAGGGCTAGACTCTTTTTAGAAGGAGTAAGTGATACTCTCCTGCTGGCCCTGAAGAGGCAAACAACTATGTTATTAGCTGGGTATAGATCACAGTAGCCTTTAAATACTAAGGCCTTTATTCTTACAACAACTAGAAAATACAGTTGGCTAATAAGTCAAACAATCTTGAAAGAAGATTCTACACTCCAGAAGAAAGTTTTTCTTGCCTGACTCTTTGTTTTCAAGTTTTTAAGATCATGAGCAAAAGTCCCAGATGAAGCTGTGTCTGACTACTGACACATCTGTGACATGTAGATACCACTTATTTAAGTGACTAAATTTATGGTGACATAGTATACAATAATAAAGAACTAATACAAAGAAATGGACAGGAATGGACTGTCCCATTTTTATGGCTTTTGGTTTGGGAACAACTTTGCAGTCAGTACTATATGGGGTAGCTGAAACTGACAAAAAAAACTTTCAGTGTCTCTGGGTCTGAAGAGTCAAAAGGTAAAGTCTGAAGGGAGAGAAACAGATTGGGGAGCGCACAATTTCTATGTATAAAACCTAATATCTGGATAATCCCTGAAACACCTATGCTCAGGTTAGACTCCAAGCAGCTCAGCTAAAGATAAAGAAAATAACCAAAGATTAAGATTTAATGTTATCAGTATTTGCCATCTAATAAAGTTAAAAGTCTGCTAAAACAAAATATTAACACTCTTCTGAAAATAATATCAGAATCCAGAGTTACCACCAAAGTATTCAAAAATTCTAGAAAACAAACTAAAAGTATTTGACCTGAAAAATCAGGAAAATATGACCAATTTTCCTGAGAAGAGCAAATCAACTCTGAGGTGACTCAAATGTTGGTATTGGCAGAAAAAGATTTATGAGGCTAGTATACTGCATTAAATAAAGTTAAGAAAAATGCTAAGAATGTACATAAAATAGAAAAACTAATTAGAAAGATAGAACCCACAAAATATATAACAATAGAATTTTAATAATAAAATGCACAAAAATTGAAATAAAACTCAAAGGAAGAGTTCAATAGTAGAATGGAAACTGAAACTCATACATTAGTGGTGGGAGAATAATTAGCACAGCTACTCTGGGAAACCACTTGTCAGCTTCTTACAAAACTAAACAAATCATTACCATATCACTCAACAGTTGCTTTCTTGAACCTTTACCCCAGATAAATTAAAACATGTTTACACAGAAACCTGTATCCGAATGTAAATAAAAGCTTTACTCAGAATAACCTGAAATTGGAAATATCCCTTATATCCTTAAGTAGGTGGTACATCTATTTCATGGAATATTACTCAGCAAGAAAAAAGAATGAACAAAAAGTGTAGAAAGGAAATAACAGAACAGCCAGTGAATTTAAACATAGATCTATCAAAATTATCTTAGATGACAAAAAGGAACAAAAATATTTTTGAAAATTGAACATATGTGTAGAGGCATGAGGAATAATATTAAAAACCCTAAAATTTGTGTAATCTGAAGTTTCAGGAAGAGAAAAAAGAAAATGATGCAAAACAACATTTAAAAATATAATGACCAATAGTTTCCCAATTTTGTGACAAATATAACATGTAGATTGAAAAAACTCAGTGAACTCACAAATGAATAAAATAAAATGGCATCATACCTATGCACATTATAGTTTTGTTGATGAAAAAGATGAAAAAAGAACACAGAGAATAATGATGCTTAGGACATAGGACCAACAATACAAATTATTTCTCATTTCCAACCAGAATCAATGGAGATCATAAAAAACAATGGTTTCATATCTTAAAAGTATTTAATGAAAAAAGAAACTTTCAACCCAGAAATCTATACTCAGGAAAAGAAACAAAAAGATTTGGGCTATGAAAGTAAAAATGAATGCATAAACTTTGGATTCTTAAAACTCTAGAATTTATATTTGTAGGAAATTTGAGGAGATTTACATGTGAACTGATATTAAATAATATTCAACTTTTGTTAATTTTATTACATGTGTGATAAAGATATTTTGGTTCTACTGTATAGGACAAGGTTCATAATGATGTTTTCAAATATCCTTCAAAGTTTCAGAGAAATATAATAATATAAAGAGATATGCATGTTAATAATTACAGAATTAACATGGAGGGAAATTACTGGAATTTATTTACTATTGATACTTAACTGGTACAGCTACTCTAGAAAACAAAAAGAAAGTAGAAATTTTTTTCTATTGTTGAACCTAATCAGACCCAAAGACCTAAAGTTTCATTCCAAGATATATCAAACAGAAATCATCTCTATGTGTACCAAGAAATGACATTCAATGATTTAGATGGATTATAATCAGTAGTCACTCCATACTAAACAACAAAAATGTCTATTACCAATAAATGGAAAATACTTTATGGTGTGCATTCATATCATAGAATTATATACACCAATGATAATTATTGAACTAGAGCACCACAGCCACACTTAAATGATGGTAAGCTAGACTAGCCAGACACAAAAGAATATACTTGTAATTTTACATACATATAATATTAAACTTGATTTAACTAAACAATTTTTATAGAAGTAAGGATCGGTATTACCTTTGGAGAAGAATAAGGAGTTGGTGATATAGAGAAAACATAAAAGGACTTCCGTTGTCTGGATATTGTTATATTTCTTGATCTGATATATTTATTCAGATAATTCATTGAGCTGTACATACACGATCAGTGCACCTTTCTATCTGTGTGTCATATTTATTAAAATACAAATCTCTCTCAATCCTCTATCATCCTCTTTCTCTCTATGAACATCCAAATTTAGGGGGCAATAATCCATATTTTCTCTGCTTTCTCACCTCCAACTTCCTCTGCCAATTTGTGTCTATAGCTTTAATAACACATTCCTCAAAAGTCTTCTAATTACCTTGATGCATTTTACATTTCTTTGGGGAATGCACGAGCAATGGGGAGTGAGCTGAGACTTTTAATCTCAGATTACATGACTGGTCTGTACAGTTTATATAATAAATTCAAGTTTGAAAATGATTCTTAAAGGTATTTATAGACCCTCTCCTGTCTTCCACAACCCATGTGTCTTTTTTTTTAATGGACATCAAATATGTTACTATCTGCTGTTTCAGGATGTGTTTCCACATATTTAGTTTTCTAGCTTTTCATTCCCTGTATGATTTGTCAGGCACTAAGTTCCCTTATGGCTTTAGCCCTTCCACTAATTGTTGTACATCGTTTCAACCTTTCTCTGTGGGATTACCAGCCTCCATTATGGGGGGTGGGGTGGGGGGAGTTAAGATTTCAGACCTGACCTGGCTTTGTCAACTAACTACTCCTCCTTAGGCCAGCTACTTTTAGAGATGTACACGTGTTATAGTGAAAAAGAAGAGATTAGATAAATGGCATTAGCATTCTTGAGGCAAAAGGCTAGCAGATACACAATGGGAACTAAAATACGTAGCCAGCAAAGAATGAACTGTAACTGTGAACTCTCTTTTCTATGCCTGACTTAGAATCCATTAGACATAAGCATAAGAGTCAAACAGAGATTAAAAATCAACGCTATCCCTGCAATGGAGACTAAGGCCTAGGAGATGCAGTATCAGCGGGCTTGCTGATATTCAACCTCTTAAAAACGTAGAGTTACTGATGTAGATGGACAGCTCCAGGCTTTCCTTATTGGAGCAGTATGTTACAGATCAGGAAAGAGCTCAACTGAACATGTTTTCTCTCTCAAATTCCAAATCACATAAATTATTTTTCTTTTCATTGGGGAAAAGTGAATGAGGGATGAAAAAGGAGACCAGGAGTGGTACCATTAGTTAGGAGCTAGGAATGAGTGGCAAAAGTGGTAATAAAGGCAGGGCCCTCACCATTACAGCCTAACAAATAACTTAATATAGGAGGCTAGAAGCAAAAGGAAGGCCTGTCTCAGCAATTAACTCAGCAGTCCTGAGCTCGGTTCAATAAGACTGCCAGGAGACCTGAGTGTCATGAGCAAAAATGGCGCAGAAGAAGGGGAGAGTCCTTGAACCTGTGCTGAGAAAGGGGGCTTCTGTAACTATCTTACTAAGATTGCTGGGTGTTCTGAGTATGACAAGCAGGAACTGCACAGGAGGAAGAGGGGGGCCTATACTGGGAAAGGGGTTCTCTGTAATAATTTCACCAAGATAAAGAGCTTTTATTAAGTGAGTTACAAGTTTTGTAACTGAACATTTTGCCTAGGGGAAGAGGAAGGAGTACCTGGAAGCTAGCTAAGGTATATAACCCCTGAATCCTGATGGTGTGCTTAGATTAGCTAAGTACCTGCTTGTAGCTTTGGCTCAAGTTAGAGAGCAAACTTATTAACAAACTTACTAACAATTTTATGGGTGCCTATTTGCAGCTTAGTGCTGATATGTTTCGTAAATAAACTTGCTATTTCATTTTCACTAAGTGTCCATGTCTCTCACTTGAATATTCTCTTGCAAGCGAGGCAAGAACCAAGGTGGGGGAGAAAGGCCTAGTGACTCAGGTCTCTCTTCCCATCGGTAGATTTCCCTGACATGGAGATGAGGGGAAAATATATCCCTACTACTACAGACCATAGTTCAAAACTTAGGTTGGCTGAGACTGTCCATTTAACACCCACACAGAGCTTAACATTTTTTGACGTCTGCGCTGTTTTTGTTAAAACTCCTTCTTTACATCCCTTCAGTCCAGTTTCATGTTTCTTCATTCTGTTTTTTCATCCCTTCTCTATCTGCTTCTCAAATTTATTTTTCACTTCCTGAACACCACATGTTTGTACTTTTCAAATTTTAATCCTAACTTTCTCCTCCCCTTCCCCTGTTCTGCCTTCTCTTTTTTCTTTTCTGTTTTCCATAGGCACTCATTTGACACACTTTATTCTTTTTAAATGGCTTTATATATCACCTCCACGTAGACCAATCATGACTTTGTCAAACATTTATTGTGCCGTTACAGTGAACAAATATCTTAAGTGTTTCAGAGTGATATAAAGCCACATTTAGTTAAAACGTGTTCTCCTTAATGAAGTGTTTAACTTCACAGTTGATAACGTGAAAGCATTTAGCACACGTCCTCTAAAGCCTGACCTGACTGAGCACCGACCCCCGCTCTGTCACTGTCAAACTGCCAGGCCTTGGACGTACTACTTAAGCTTTTTGTGCCCCAAGTCCTTTGTTTCTGTGTTTGTGTGCTCATTCTAAGAGTTCAATAATTATCTAAGGTTCATATTTGAACATTGCGGTTTAGATTACAAAGCTGTCACCATACCATATATTCTTCATTTTGCAGTAATATCTGAAATAAATGATTGTGTTTCTTTTAAAGTAAGCAAAATGCTGGCTTAATGAGATTTTTTAAGAGGTTAAGAAATTTATAAAACAGAATTTTAATTTTAACGGCTGACTTCAAACTCCCATTCAGCTTTTACCTCACAGCAGATGCTTTAAATTTATCTTTACCTCTGCTCTTTCTCCTAAACTCCAACTCCACAACTGTTACCTGTGCATCCCATTGACACCGTAAAAATCAACCGAAAGAAAAGCAAGTTTTAAACTAAATTATCTAATCCTAAATCTCTTTCTCTATTTTAAATTACTTATCTTTGAGTAAAAAAAATTTTCCCAGGCAAAAATCTCAAAATATCGGTATAATCTTCTGTTCCCCCCATAATTTCCATAGATATCTCATTTTATAGACAGCCTCTGCGTATAGTCTATAGTATTCTTTTTATGTCACCTGCCAGTCCTGCAGCAATAATCTTAATCAAAATTACTAACTCTAGTTAATACTAATTAACTTTTTCTTTTACCTGTGTGAAGTATCTGTGGAGACTAATCTATCCCCTACAATGTTGGCTTTTAGGCTATTACTTAACTTTTTAATTTTATCCTCACTCAAGGACATTTTTTCATAGCTTTTTTAGAAAGAGAGGGAGGGAGAAAGGAAAACATCAATATGAGAGAGACGTATTGATTGATTACTTCTTGTAGGTGTCCCGAGCAGAGATAGTACACACCAAACCGGGGACAGAACCTGCAATCTAGTTATGTGCCCTGTGATGGGGAATAAAACCTGCAACTGCTCAGTTACCAGATGATGCTCCACCCAACTGAGCCACACCAGCCAGGACTAGGCTAACTACTATTGGCTGACATCTAATATCTGTCCATTTTGCACATAGGTGTTTCACACACATTATTTCATTCAATTTTTGCAACATTCTCCAAAATATAATTTTCCAGTCAGCTGAAAAGATGAGGGAATTGAGGCTGACTTTTTCCCATTTACAGATTTGGAACTGAAACACACACATGCCTGATTCCAAATTTGTGTGCTCTCTCTCAGATTTTTTCCTTTGATCACTTTACTGCTCAAATTACCACTAAGACTCCCACTGTGTCACAAATTATACCCAAATTCATTAGCCCATTAGTCCAATTTCTTGATGGGGCCTCATTTGCAGTTTTAACTCCATTTTCTTTTTCTTTTATACATATTCTGCTAATACACTAGTCAATTGAAATCAACACATTTCACAATGTTCTACTTTATTCTGATATACCAATTAGTTCTTCTGCTCAGATTACCTTTCTACTCTGTAGCTGCCCAACTGACTCATCTTTTTTTCTAATACATTTTATTGATTATGCTATTATGGTTGTCCCATTTCTCCCCCATCATTCCCCTCCACCCTGCACACCCCCTCCCACCCACATTCCCCCCCTTTAGTTCATGTCCATGGGTCATAAGTTCTTTAGCTTCCACTTTTCCCACGTTATTCTTGCCCTCCCCCTATTTTCTACCCACCATCTATGCTACTTGTTCTCTGTACCCTCTCCCCCAGTCCTCCTCCACTCCCCTGTTGCTAACCCTCCACGTGATCTCCATTTCTGTGTTTCCACTCCTGTTCTATCTAGTTGTTTGCTTAGTTTGCTTTCGTTTTAGATGTGGTTATTAATATCTGTGAGTCTGCTATCTTTTTATTGTAATATTTTTATCTTCTTTTTCTTAGATAAATTCCTTTAACATTTCATATAATAAGGGCTTGGTGATGATGAACTCCTTTAACTTGACCTTATCTGAGAAGGTCAAGTGAAGAAGAGGATAAAGAAGCACTTTATCTTCTCTGCCATTCTAAATGATAGCTTGGCTAGATAGAGCAATCTTGGATGTAGGTCCTTGCCTTTCATGACTTGAAGTATTTCTTTCCAGCCTATTCTTGCCTGGAAGGTCTCTTTTGAGAAATCAGCTGACAGTCTGATGGGAACTCCTTTGTAGATGACTGTGCCCTTATCCCTTGCCAATTCTAGAATTCTCTCCTTCATTTTAATCTTGGCTAATGTAATTATGATGTGCCTTGGTGTGTTCCTCCTTGGGTCCACCTTCTTTGGGACTCTCTGAGCTTCCTGGACTTCCTGGAAGTCTATTTCCTTTGCCAGATTGGGGAAGTTCTCCTTTATTATTTGTTCAAATAAGTTTTCCACTGGTTGCTCTTCTTCTTCCCCTTCTGGTTCCCCTATAATTCTGATGTTGGGGCATTTAAAGATGTCCTGAAGGATATCTATGTCCTCTTACTATGCACAGAACTGTGCATCTGATAGGTTGGCTATCTATGGTGGCTTAGATGAATTGGCTCTGGGGCTTTGATCTGTTCTCCCATTTGAGACATTTTGGGGTGTTTCTTCTTCTTCTTCTTCTTCTTCTTCTTCTTCTTCTTCTTCTTCTTCTTCCTCTTTTTTGTTCTGGTCACAACTGTTAGGTAGTAAGGGGAGGAGCCTTAGGTGTTCCCCAGCACAGGGCAGCTCAGTCACTGGGTTGTGACGCTGTATGTGGGGGCAGGATCTGAGAGAGAACAATGGTGCTTGCACTGCTCTCTCTTGGATTCCAGTTTCTTCTGCCACTTCCCCCACACAAATTGGCCCCTCTGGTGCTGATTTCTGTGTGGGTGAGCTTGTGTACATTCTAGGACCCTGTGGGTCTCTCCAACGAACTCTCCTGTGAGGCTGGGAGTCTCTCCAGGCACCTCAACCCCCACAAGTGTTTTCAATCAGTGTTTTTAGGTTTTATTTCCTGGCGCTGGGGCCCTGGGTTGCAAGACCTGTCTCACTCCCCATTTTCACCTGGATTATCTGAGTGGGAATGTGGGACCACCTGGTCAGCCAGCCACCTTGCACGACCTCACTGGGTCTGCCCATTACCACTCAGTGCCGGGGTTTGCTGGCCACCGCCTGTATGCCTTGGATTTGTCAGCTGCTTCCAGCGCTCCTGGGTCTTCCAGCTTCCACTTTTTTCTTACACGAGTCTGCTCCTCTTACTGGTCTGGATGAATGGTTGTCGGACTTCTGTACAGTTCAATTTTCTATCAGTTCTGGTTGTTTTCTTGTTTCTAAATCTTTGTTGTCCTTAATTTTGGTTGTGTGAGGAGGTGCAGTGTGTCCACCTATGCCTCCATCTTGGCCAGAAGTCGTGACTCATCCTTTTAAGGTCTAGCTAAATGCCTCTTTCATAATGTAATTGTCCTTGAGCTCTTTCAACAGAATTGTTCATTTCCCTCTGAATTTCCACAGCTTCTGTAACTTTCTAATTTGTATTTGAACTTAAAAAAATTGTTTACCTTCCTAAAATAGCATATGTCTGTATCTAATTACCTTCACATCCTCTAGGCCTCTAGTTGAATCAAGAAGAGACACACTGACACCTAATTATTATTTTTCATTGTGTTAAAATATTTGTGAGATATTATTGCATATAGTGGTAAAATAGAACCAATTGTATCCTATTTGGCATGGAGTGACAGGCACCTAAGTTCAGTTGAAAGATATAATAAATTAAGCTATAAATTTTAACTTCTCTCTCAGAAAAATCTCTCCAAAGTGCATTGGAAAATTGAGCTAAAAATAGTAGGTGCAGCTAAAATGTTTCCAGTAGGTCCTTAATTTTTCTGCATTTTGTTGTGTTTTATTGGAGATCAATTATGGACTTTTTTCCTTTTAAAATACACTCTTACAGATAATTTTCTTTGTTAGTGGGCTCCATATCATTTATGAGAAAAAATAATAAAAAACCAGTATTGAAAATTTAACCATAATTGCTTAGAATGAGTTTTTTGAATAGAGAGTAATAAAGGCACTCAGAACAAATCTCTTAAATGTTAAATATGAAGTATTTATTCTTGCTACCACTTAAGAATTAAGCAATGACCAGAGTTTGAGATGATACATACAATGTTGAAAAGTGTAGTCTTGCCCATTACAGTCATACTGCATATCTAAAGTAAGAAAGAATTCTTCCACATAATCCAATTAGAGTCACAATAATACATTTCTATATTATTATACCAAAGTATAAGCATCTGTTGATTATTTTCTCAATCAGTCACTATTTAAAAAAAATTTATATGCATATTGTATTGAAAGAATAGGAGATGTAAGGAATGATTTATTAAGATTCTTTTGCACCAGTCTATAGCGTAAGTGCCCATCAATAAATGAGTGGATCAAAAAATTGTGGTACATTTATACAATGGAATTCTACACAGCAGAAAGAAAGAAGGAGCTCCTACCCTTTGCGACAGCTTGAATGGAACTGGAGAGCATTATGTTAAATGAAATAAGCCAGGCAGTGAAAGACAAATACCATATGATCTCACATATAAGTGGAAACTAATCACAAAACAAACAAATGAACAAAATAGAATCAGAGAGCTGGAAATAAAGAACAAACTAAAAATGACCATGGGGAGGGGAGAGAGGAATAATGGTGAACAGAAGGGAAAGGGACAAGCAAAGAAATGAATAGAGGACTTATGGGCTTGGACAGTGAAGAGGGATTGGCTGTAGGAGTGGGGAGGGACAGGGTAGTGGTGAGCAATGGGGAAAAAAAGTGAGAAAATTATAACTGAACAGCAATAAGTAAATAAAATAAAAAATTCTTTTGAAAGTAAGGTACATGAGAAATTTTTTTAATGATGTCTTGTCCGAACTTTATTAAATAAATGCTTACGTTTAAATGTTTAATAGTTTAGTTAGTTCAGTTTAGTATAGCTTAGTTAATTTAACTACCTCATATCTAGATTGTTATATTATTTGGGGTTGGTTCAGTTCTAGTCATTCACTTTGACTCAGACTTTTTATCAAAAACCTTTGGTAACAATATTCTATGTAATGACATTTTAATGTGCTTTAGAATTTGTAATGTAGAAAGTATGTACTTACTTAGGGGAATGCTGATGACATAGTAGAAGTATTTGAGATTTCAGGCCAGTTTTTACTATGATATAAAATATGCAATTCCAAAGTAATAAAGAATCAAGAAGTTAAAATAAGTCTTCAAGTACCTACTATAGTACATGACACATTATACTAAGAAATTGTATAAATACATATGCAAAGAAAATAAATCAGTTGAACAAATATACAGAAACAAACACAAAACACAACAAAAGGAAAGTTTGTTTTTGAATGAATTTCTATAGGGTACTCAATATGTCAGGTTCACTTTGAAGGATATATAGTAATTAATTCATTTAGTCATCTTTTGAGAAAGGTACTATTATTGAACAAAATGCATATGTGTCCCAAAGAGGTTACATATATAACTCAAACCATCTTATCATCTGTTCAATGTATTAATGGAATCTTTCTGAGCAAGTAATATGTAAGTTGAAGTAAAAATTTTAATTAGGAATTTCTTAGAAACTATCAGATTTGTGGACCTGTAATATACCCAAACAGGAAAAAGGTATTACTCAAGTATTATTATACATGAGTTATCCTTCCTTGATATAAGAATCCCTACAGCAAGTGCAAGCTCAGATCCCACTGATTGAGGTACATCCCTTTAATATTACCTCTGTTAATTTTAGAGACTCACTTCTGCAAAGGCTCAAATTTCTGTATTATGGTCTTTACCAACTGAAATTATATAGTGCCAGTATTTGGATATTAACAACTATGGTAGTGATATACTCTTAAAAGTATGAACCATAGCTGGTGACAAATTTCTTTTTCTCTTGTAACTGCTGATTCAAGTGCACAGATTTGGAATAATGAAAGAATGTGAGGGTTTAACAACCTCTTGGTAAGTTCTATTTCTGTCTTTACTGAGATATAATTTGTCTACAAAAACTTAACATAATTAGTGCATTCAATTTGCTGAGTTTAGACATATGTATATACTTGTGTTATCACCATAATCCAGGTTACAAACATAACCATCATATCCAAAAGTTTCCTTGTATCCCTTCTTTTTCTGTGTGTGCAGTAAGAACACATGTCATGAGATCTATCCTCTTAAATTACATTATGGTAAAATAGAGGCATGATGTTGTAACCCAGATTTCTGGAACTTACTCATCTTGTAACTAACTTTAAACTCATTAAGCAACTTCCCACGTGTCCCTCCTTGTCTATGATAAAATTCATTGTGCTGCCTACTTCTATACCTTTGATTATTTTAGATGCTTTATACAAGAAGAATATGTAGTATTTATCTTCACTTATTTAATATCTTCCAGGTTTTTTCACGTTGTCACAAATGATATGATTTTCTTCTTTTATAAGGCTGAAAAATATTCCATTGTATGTGTATATCTGACTTTCTTTATCCCAGAAGTGGAAATTCTGTACCATATGGTAGCTTTATTTAAGTTTTTTATGAAACTCCATATTGTTTTTCATAAGCGCAGCACGCCTTTACATTTCCACTAATAGTGTACAAGAGTTCCAATTCCCCAGAACCTCAGCACTTTATTTTTTGTAATAACCATCCTAAAAAAGGTGAGATGATATTTTATTGTAGTTTTTATTTGTATTTTCCTAGTGATTAGTAATGTTGAGTCTCTTTCCAGTTATCTGTTGGTCATTTATACTTTTTCTCTAGAGAAATGTCTATTCAGGTGTTTTGCCCAATTTTTAAACAGGTTATCTATTTTTGTTGATGAACTTCAGGAGTTCCCTAGATATTTTTTAAAATTACCTCATCAGATGGATGACTTGCAAATACTTTCTTTCATTCTATAAGTAGTATTTTAGATCTGTTGGTTATTTCCTTTTCTTTCAGAAACGTTTTAGTTTGAGGTAGTATGACTTATCTGATTTTGCTTTGTTGCCTATCCTGTTGGTATCATTTTTGAGACAAACTTGAGGAACTCTCTTCTGTTTTCTCACAGGAATTTCAGATCTTATATTCACATAGTTAGTTCATTTTGTATGTAGTGAATGGTAAGGATCCAATATCATTAACTCTTTTTTTTATCCTGGGCTACTTTTGTATCTTTCAACAATATGTTCTTTGGAGAAGCCTGGGTTTTGTTATTAAAGCATTTCATTGTGTTTTGCCTTATTAAGTCAGTTTTCATTATTATTTTGTGAGTTATATAGTTTTCACTATGTTTCAGAAGAGAAAATCATGTAATATAGTGAAATTTGATTAGTAATGTAGTATAAGACCACTACACAATAAAAGCTCAAAGAAAGGAGCAACACATTCTGAATTGGGAGATTTGTATTAGAGAAACTTAACTAAGATCCAAAACATTTCTGAGTCCACAAAGATAAAACTTTTCAGATAGCCACTGGAGGATGATCAATGCAATGGAAAAAGTAGTAAGAACAATGACAAAGATGTGACATCACAGGGATATTCATTTAGGAGGTGTCTTGAGAGTGGTATGGGGGTGAGAATAATATTGTGAGATAAACCCATTAAGAAGAAATGGGTCTCAAAGTGTCTTTTAGACTCTATGTCACTATTTGAATGTTATTTTTCTAGATGAACAATCTAGTAGTGGATATTAGCTTAATTAATGCATATGTGGCTTTATGATGACCTCAACCAAAACAAATGGTGGTAGAAAAATGAGAGTGAACAAATATAACAGGGTATGACAATAAAGTAGAGCTAATGAAACTTTATCACTTGAAAGATATGTACTGAGAAAGAGTGAAGCCATTCCATTTTCTAAATATAGAAACATCAAAATAAAAAGTCTTCAGGGAAAAAAATTAATGTATTTAATTTCAGCATGTTGAAATATATTAACTTGTTGCCCATTAATTGGAAAACCCATCAGAAAGGCTGAAGTGAACAGCAGGAATTTAGGAGGCATCATATCTTATGTGGCAGTTAAAGCCTTCAAATTAGATGAGTTTCCCAAGGAAAACATACATAGATGTGAAAAGGAAGATAAGATGCTGGTGATACTCAAAATTAAAAGATATTATGATATGAATTTTGCACAAGATGTCAGAAAGGAAATGTCAGAGAAATAAAAGAAAAATCAGAAAAAGAGCAAGGAGGAACTTGAATCAAAGGGATATTTTTCCAGGTAAACAAAGAAAAAATGTTGGACAATGTTCTTTTTTTGTTTGTTTGTTTCAGGAAAAAGAAAAGAAAGACATCTATTTATTTAGCAGCATAAATGGCCATGGTAATATTTATCAAAGGAAATTCAATGCTGGGAATACTGCCACAGTGTAATGGGTAGAAGTTGAAGTGAAGAAGGAAAAACAATAACTAGTTAATGAAAAATATTATTCGAAAGATCTGGCTTTTTAGAAACAAAATAGGTTTTCACTAGTTAGAGGACTCAATGACTAATGGAGGCTTTTTTCTCTCTTAAATATGGAAATGTATAATAAGCTATTAACTGTAAAGAATCATTGAAGTAGGGTAGATTCAAGACCCAAGAAAAGATGTACAACCAGTAGATAAACTTCCTTAGGGGAGAAAAGATGACATGTTTAAGAGCAAGGGGGCATAATTAGTCTTGGAAGAAAGCAGTCCCAAAATAAACACCTTTCCTCAAAGGACTTCCAGTCAAGATGGAGGCATAGCTAGGTACACTTTACCTCTTTGCACAATAAAAAGAAGAACAACACATTTCAAAACAAAAAAACAAGAACTTCCAGGAAATCAAACTGTATGGAATTCCAACAACAAGGAGTTAAAGAAACACTCATTCAGACTAGTAGGAGGGGTGGAGATGGTCAGTAGGAGCAGAGAGAACCTGAGGCAAGGTGGTCCCACAATCACATGCAGATAAGCTGGGAGGAACAACTGGGGAGCTAGATAGACCACACTACTGAGGGTTCCAGCATAGGGAAATAAAGCCTCAAAACCTCTGGCCACAAAATTCTATAGGGGTTGTGGTGGCAGGAGAAACTCCCAGTCTCAAAGCAGAGTTCATTGGAGAGACTCATGGGGTCCTAGAACGTACTCAAACCCACCCTCCAGGGAATCAGCAGCAACTTGTGGGTAGCAGGGGAAGTGACTGAAAGGCAGCTAGAGCTGAGAAAGTAGCATTGTTCCTTTTGGGCACCTCCCCCACATTACAGTACCACAATGCAGCATAGTGGGTTGCCCCACCCTTGCACATACCTAAAGCTCTGCCCCTTACAACATAACAGGTGTGCTGAGACAAAAAATATGGCCTAAATGAAAGAACAGATTAAAGCTCCAGAAAAAGAGCTAAGTGACAAAGAGATAGCCAACCTATCAGATGCAGATTTCAAAACACTGGTAATCAGGATGCTCATAGAAATGATTGAGTACAGATGCAAAATAGTGGAAGAAGTGAAGGCTGTACAAAGTGAAATAAAGAAAAATAATATACAAGGACCCAACAGTGAAGGGGTGGAAACCAGGACTCAAAACAATAAATTGAAACAGAAGGAAGAACAGAATGAAGAAACAGAATTAAAAAAAAAATGAGGATAAGCTTAGGAACCTCTGGGACAACATTAAATGTTCCAACATCTGAATCATAGGGGTGCCAAAAAAAGAGAGAAAGAGCACAAAATTGAAAACTTATTTGAAAAAAAAAAAAAAAACAGTGAATAACTTTCACAATCTGGCAAAGGAAATAGACTTCCAGGAAATCTGGAAGCTCAGAGAGTCCCAAAAAAGTTGGACCCAAGGATGCACAAATAACTAAGGCACATCATAATTACATTACCCAAGATTAAAAGTAAGAAGAGAATCTTAAAAGCAGCAAGACAAAAGGAGACAGTTACAAAGGAGTTCCCATAAGACTTTTGGCTGATTTCTCAAAAGAAACCTTACAGGCAAGAAGGGGCTGGAAAGAAGTATTCCAAGTCATGAAAGTCAAGGACCTACATCCAAGATTGCTCTACCCAGCAAAGCTTTCATTTAAAATGGAAGGGCAGATAAAGTGCTTCCTAGATAAGGTCACATTAAAGGAGTTCATTATCACCAAGCCATTATTATATGAAATGTTAAAGGGACTCATCTAAGAAAAGAAGATGATCAAAATGACAACAAACTCACAACTATCAATAACTGAACCTAAAAACAAAAACAAACTAAGCGAACAAATAAAACAGGAACAGAATCACAGAAATGGAGATCACATGGAGGGTTATCAATGGGGAAGGGAGAATGAAGTAAAAATGTACAGGGAATAAGAAGCATAAATGGTAAGTTAAAATAGATAGGGGGAGGTTAAGAATAGTATATAGAAAATGGAAAAGCCAAAGAACTTATTGTATGACCCATGGGCATGAACTAAGGTGGGGTGATGCTGGTGGGGGTTGCAGAATGGAAGGGGATAAAGGGAGAAAAATATAGGACAACTGTAATAGCATAAATAATAAAATATACTTTTAAAAATGAAACACCTTTCCTCTGAGACTTTACAGAAGTCTATGCAGGACAATTGATGATTTAGCATGCAGTACAGCAAAATGTACTCTGTTGAGGTTGGATATAGAACTTATTGTTTTATAAGATTTAAAAATTCTCTTGATGGTAAGCCACAACACACTAATACTCCAATAGATTGTGTGTTCCAATACAGTAAAAGTAAAACTCTTCTACTTACAGCTCCAAATTAGAGAATGGTGCCATACAGCATCACACAATCTGAGGACAGGGCAATAGCAAGCTGGGACAGTAAGGGGCAGTTTATGTAAGACGAGAGATGTGGGGTTAAGTAGACCACAATGGCTTCCCATAGTTTGAGTAGTTTGAATGATTTATCAGGCTCTGGAGCATAGAGAATGCCCCCATTTATCTGGTACCTGTTCCAGGGGCAATTAGGGATGGTGTATAGTTGTTGCAAGTGTAAGAGCCTGCTAAGGGAAAGTGAATGGAGTGAGGCCTTAATTAGGTGCTCAGGAAGAACTGACTAGCCTCTAGCCAGAGCCTCAAAACAAGGTCAAGACAGCACTTCAAACAAACAAACAAAAACCCATTTTCATACACATGAAGAAAAATAAGATTAGCGAATCCATCTGACATGTGTCATGGATAAATTGGGTAAGGAATATGACACAAAAAATAATAGCTAAGCTTATAACTGACTTTACTCTCAGCCACTGTTTTGAGCATTATGCATGTATTATTTCAATCTTTTCTACAACATGAAGTAAATACTATAATATCATAGATTTGCAGATGAGCAATCTGAGGTACACAGACAGCAAGTGATATGCTCAAATTTCTAAAAGTTTTATGTCAGGAAAAGAGAAGCCATGGCAATGTTAGCCCTAGATTTTAGGCCTGTAACCCCTTCTCTCTAGTCATGCCCATTAAATTCTGATTGTCTTGCTAAGATAGAATTTGTGAAGACTATACAGGTATAATTACATCCATGCACAGATCTATGTCATTTCTCCCAGAAATGTTAAGTGACACACAAATAAGAAAAAAAGAATTGAGGTTTATAGGACAAATCACTGGCAGGAAAAATGATATATATATCGTGAGTTAGGGTAAGGTGCAGGGCTACAAATAATAAAACTAATATCTCACCCTACTTACTATGAACGGTGAGTACAAAATATAGCTTTCCTTCTGCAACCAGCAAAATTGCTAATTCCTCATCCTCATGTTAGATATACTTACCTATCCCTGGTGCAGCTGATTAACTAGTTTCTGGTTTCCCCCTTCAAAGGCCTATTTATTTCTATAGGACAGAAAGCAGATAATTATGCAAGATCTATTTAAATAGACTGGCTCCTAAAAGGGAAGAGGCTGAGACAAGCATACCCAGTTTCTTCTCCTAAAATCAAAGATAGTTTACTTTTCTTTCCCAAATAAAAAGTGTGTGAAAAATAGCAGAAGACTGTAGATGGAGACAGAAGGAATGGAATGCAATCGTCTTCCCCAGCTATACCCTCTTGCAATTTTGAGCCCAGGTGAAGCAATTAATCAAGGACTATAGCTTATTGGAGAAGGAAGTGAGGTCATACTTGAATGTAGACAGAGAGGAAAGGATGAATTTGAAGGCCTGGAGGCTGCAGGTCATGGTGGTGGTGATGTGGTAAAAGGGATATATTTGCAGCAGAACTAGAAGGTAGCAGGTGGTAATGGAGACAGCATGAGAAGGCTTTTTATTAGAGAAAGGGGTATTTTTTAATAATAATAGGATATTAACAGGAAAGACAAGCTTCATCTTGAGGGCTAACCCAAGATGGTTGGCATGACCACTTAAAATGTTCATGAGGGAATGAAAAAGCCATATTCGATTTGTGTTTAAAAGAATGCTAACGCTGATTTTTATCAAAGGGGGAAATAGAGGTTTGCATGCTGAATGCTTGCTATTCAGTATAAAAGCAGAAGTAAGGTTTGCAGTGAAATGAAGTTGAATATTTTTGGTAAAAATTATTTGAATGTGATTTATTCATTTAATGAATTTTCTCAGAATATATTACAATAGGGTGGAATAGATATTTATAAACTAAAGACAAAGTTCACAGTGAGTTCATAGAGCATTTTAACTAGTTAACTTTAATTGCAGATAGATAAGACTGGTCAAAACTGTTAAGAGGCACTAAGAAAATAGAGCCATTTTATTTACTGCCCCTTTCTACAGACCCCTGCTTCCTGGAGACTTCTGTTTCATTGTTAACATGACTGGCATTATGTAACTAATTATGAATGAAAGTGTCACCCCTTGTGCGTGTCAGTCTTCCAGGAGACAGCATGTCCTAGACAGGGACAGCACCTTCAACAGGGGGTGAAATAAAGAGACAAGAAAGTAGAGTCACAATTATATCACAACAGACATCAATATTTGTCAGTTTTAAGCCTGTTGTTTGTTTTTTTCGGCATTACTTAGATTAACATATCAAACACAATGCCTATGAGTTTGAGAAGGGTAAATGTTGCTGCTTCCTACACACAGAGAAGTCCAATGTAGTTAAATTAATTAACACTCAAGCTTTGATACAAGTGTTGTAAAGATAACTGACCCTAATGAGGATTAAAATATACATTCCTCAGTGATCATCAAGAGTTTAATTCTAGTCATTCCATGGCTAATAATATTAATGTGGAAAGTTAAGCCTATGAACCTATTAAGCATATTGAAAATTCAGCAGTAGTTTCAAAATAGATGAATAGCATAATGTGCTAATTCTTCAAGACTCTCATTCTAGTGCTTTTAACTAAGCATTCTTTCATTTAGAATGCCCACAATTCAGTTTACTCTTACATTTTCTGAAGCATAGTGAAAATGAACTTTTTATCAAGCAAGATCTAGTAAATTATTTTGTAAGTGTTTCTTTCCTATTCAGACCAAACAGATGCTTCAGTTTAGAAATGTCCATTATACTCAAAAGAAAGAATTGTCATTCGTGATTAGAGTATGCTTAACGTTTATAAAATTCCCAGGTGGTCAAGTCACACTCCATGTTGCCTCGTCAAATACAAAAGAAAATGGAGGAAACCTGTGTAGTGTGTGCATAAGTCAAAGTAACAAATGAGACAGAAAAGAACATGAAGTAGAAAAACAAAACAATGCAAAAGCAATAGAGTGGGGGTATTGAGGAAATTAAACTGTTCTTCATTGCACAACATCTGGATTAATGGCTGCTTTGCTGGACATGTTTGAGAGGGCCACTCGTGTTACCTTTTCCCATTGACCACCCTCCCATATTTAAACCATGCAAAGATGGTAGTCTATGTAGGATAGTCAGGTCTTTTCTAGAAAAGAATGGATTTTCCACAAGTATGATTGTTTTGTAAAAATAGAAATTTATGTCTATTTTTTAATGTTTTTCATGTTATATTTCATTTTTGCTGTGTATCTATTTTCCCAACCAAATGGCTCAGCTAGACCATAGCAGGAGGTATTTCATGTGTATGATTATATTCTCAGTGTTTAGCAGTGAATTCATTACACATGGTAGATGTTTATTAAAGGTTTCTGAGAACTTTCTAAATTTTCTGTTTTTCTGAACATTGAAGGTTACAGGCTATTCATTGGCCTTTACTTGTTTTGCTTGTGACAGCATTGAATGAGTTTGAAGTGGTAAATTAGTAATCGGAGATTTCAAATTCTGTCAAGTATATGTCTATAATTATTTATAAATTTTCAATATAAATACTAAAAGACTCAAATGTTTTTCTATAGATTACTTCTCCTTGATTAGTATATCTGATTAACCTTACCACAGTATATCCTAATTTTCAATTTATTATTACATAAACTAGCCTCAAATTTTTGAAAAGAAACTTCATTAGTTTTTAACAAATAAGTACATTGAGGAAAGATATGTTTTGTTTGCTAATTTGTGTGTTTGCTAATTTTTCATGGGGAGAATAAAATCACCATTTGTTTTCATAATTAAAATAATTTTGTATGGAAAAAGATGAAGCTTTCTTAGAGATATTCTTGTCTTCCAGCACTAATACATGGATCTTTTAAGTCTAAAATTACAATTACAATAGGAGACTGAAATATTCAAGTATTATCATACTTATATATCTCTCAATAAGCAATATAATAGAACACCATAAGTATATGCCACAAAATACCCTACATATGAATCTTGTAAAAGGTACTATTCAAACATAGTGAAGTACAGAGCTGATGATCTCTGGTAGTGTGAAGACCAAAATCATTGTTTTGGAGAATGATGAAAGGATTAAACATGGCGAAGTTTAAAGAATTTTCATGATAAGCCTCACAAACATGCAAATAAATTCTAAATAAAGCTCAGAGCTCTGAAATAAGAAATATTCTTGAAATAATCCCAGGCGGGGTGGGGGGGGGTGCTGACTTGAATAACACTAGAATATTTAACAAAGTATCATTTGAAAGATTTGGAAACTAGACCTTGGAAAAAACTTGGGTTGTGCACAAAGACAGAGGAGTTTCTCCAGATCTTTAATAATACTGATTAGGTGGTAAATCCAAACCAGTGAGCAAGATGAAAGAATAAAGTTCTCTTGTTTTTGAAGACATTTCACTACAGACTTTCACACACACAATCTATACTTATATGTATGCATGCACATACAGCACCACATACAAATGTTACATGTAGATAAATATACAAATACACATATACACATATGGATGTACTTGTCTGAATGTGCAAGTACACAGACCCATGTGAGTATGTGTATGTAAATGTCCAAAAACACTATGTATGCATATGTATGTGTATGATCTCTAAGCTGAACAATTATCCTGAATAGTAAAAGATAAACATATGGATTCTGTGCCATATTACTGTTTTGATACATTCGCCCAGTTCAAATAGCTTTTGTCAAGGAGAATTTTCAATTATTTTAAAGTAAATTAGCAACTCTATTAAAGAACTTTGATACATATTAAGATATTCCAAACTGCAAATATAAAATTTTAAATTGAAATTTAATAGATTGTGTACTCTCCTTTAATTGTTCAGATTCTCCCTTGTCTTTTTAGTGACATTTTTGTATTCCTGTTGTACTTGGTTTTTATCATCACCATTTACTAAAATATTAAAATGCTGATATTTTTAGAGTTCCATTTGAAGAACACAATTAAATATTTTAAACTGATATTGAACATTGCAGGCTACAATTTTAAAAGGCTTACTGTCAAAAAGTCCAGTACCTTTTAGCACATTCAGTCTGGTTTTAAATATACCTTTTGAACGGCTCAAACATTTAAATCATCCAATTAATGATGAACAACACGGAAGGAAGGTATTACTACCAGGTAGAAATACTGTTTAACATTCAACATTAATTTTGTAACAACCATTTGTATTTCAGTAACTATAACTATAACTTAGGTTTGTATTACAACCTATTGAAAATTATTTCTGTCTTTGGTATATTAATTAAGGACTTTTTACAATGCAAACTTTGCTTATCATATTTTAATTTGTATGATTAAAAACAACTTCATCTTCAATATTGAACTTTTAAGTCTGAAGTTTTAATAGCTTTTCCAGTAATTTCCAGTGCTTCATTTTGACAAAGAATTTTCAAAAAACTTTATTTCAATTTTAATTTATTATGAAACAAAATCAAGCCACTCTTGTGATTAACCTGATTCTCTATTGGAGAATCTAATGTCACCGATATAAAAATTGGTATTTATCTGTTCGCAAGTTCTTCTTTTGTAAATGTAGCAAATTAATAGCCATATGTACAGAGGAAATTTTAGATATGGAAATGAATAAAAATAATTTAGAAGGGTCACTTTATTTAAAAAAAACACCCGGTTTCATGGAATGGTATTGTAAATGACCTTCTGCAATCGCCTATGAACAACATCAGCTTTGAAGAGAGACAGTCCTCTTAAATTAACTGCCAACTTTTACAGTAAATGCTGATGCTTCTTTAGCAGATTTGTTTCTTCTCATTTTACTCAGTCCATGATATCAACAAGCTCCCTATTGTGGATGAAATCAACTTTCTTGAAAAACGGTTATTTAGTATACGTATGTTTTAATTAAACATGCATTTTTGTTTTTAGTTTACTGATGCAGAAAATGTTGTGAAAAAACAACACTAAATTTTTAGATTTACAGCACAGTATGTGCATAAAATAAAGCACTATAACACAGATACTCAGATGACTCTCTATTTGGTCCCTGGCACTCATTTTAGTGGCAGTTTCCTGCACAAATTTGTCATACACCTAAATTATTGTTCACACATTCTCCTCCACTGTCTAATGCCTGAATGCCATACCCACTGGTGCACCAAAACGGTGGGAGTTGGCCATGGAAGGGGTCAGCCCTGGCAGGTGGAGTATTTTATCACTGCCATTCTTTAGAATTGCTGACACAGGATGGCGATAAAAGGCAGGAAGAGAAACTGATTTTTAGTCAGTATTATTATTGTTTTTAAAATATTTGTGCACAAAACATCTCCTTATTGCCTGCACCAGGGATAATCTGCACTTCCTCCATCTCAGTACCATCCTATGATAACTTCCTGCATCTTACAGATTGACATACTGACCTCAGAACAAATGGATGTTACAACTAGTAGCCAGGAAGGGGCAGGAGTGTTGAATGAAGACTCTTCCTGTAGCAAAGGGTTAGCATTTCATGGCTGCTGCTTTTGAGAAACTATAGATTCTGTACTTAGGACAAAGGTGTTTGTTAGGTTCTATTAGGAAAAAAAGGTTAGATAAAGAGATGTATGTTTTTACTTGTCTGGTGGTCTTTCAGACTTAACAAAATGAAAACTTTATTCACTACTCACACACCTCATGGTTTCTAAATGGGGCCATATAAGAAGTTGGACGTATAAGTGAGTGTAGGCAAAACCCATCTAGTCTTTCACTATAACCATTAAAAAAGATTATTTAGAGCAACAAGTATAAGAGACACATGGACAAAAGCTGGGGGAGTGGAAATGGGAGGGAGCTGGGGAGGGCTGGGGCGGTGGGACGGGATGGGAGTAGAAAACAGAAAACTGCACAAGAACAACAATTAAAATAAAATTAAAAAAAGTCAGGAACCAAATAAGAACACACACACACGAAAAAAATAAATAAAATTAAAAAATTTAAAAAATTAAAAACCCATGAAAAAACTTAATAGAAAACCTCGAAACTGCATTCTGATTTAAAATAAATTTGAGATCCTTGAGCATGTTCTTAGTGTGACCCTGAGCTTGAAAAGTATAAGGCACCAAGCAGTCAGGGTCCCCAGTGTGAGCAACAATAGCTATATTTCAGACAACTGATAGATTTCAGGGAAAAACTATGTGATGTTGAACTTTGATTCTATGAGACTCCCCTCAACAACAACAGCAAAAACATGATTTAACAATTGCCCTGCCCTGACCTCCAGTACAGCCAACACATTCTGAACTGAACGGACAAAGACTTGTTCACATCCACCATGTTCCCTTGTGGAGAACTTTGGGGTTTTTGCCTTTATAAGGTTGATACCTTACCTTGGTCACAGAGACTGTGATCTAAAGTCTCTCTCTTTCTTTCATCTATTTATTATTTCTATCTGTTTGTCTATCTACCTGTCATCTATCTATCTGTCTGTCATCTATCTATCCATTTGTCCATCCATCCATCTGTGTCACCCTTTAAACACATTTTCTCTGAATTATTTTGACAATTAATATGTAGGCACCATTTCACTGAATCCAAAATCTTTGCATTGGATTAGGTTTTTCTGACTTATTTCCTTTTTTTTTAAGCATAAACTAGAATTGCTCTAGGCAAACCAGAACCCATGGTCATCTCAGAGTTAGCAATGTGAGTTCTTCAACTCAGTCCATCTTCTACTTAAATTGTATCATTCAGATGATGCCAGAACATTCTCATTTGATGACTAAAAGTTGAACAATTTCAAATTGGTCTTTTGGAAGACCAATTGGTATCATAAAATGTCATATACTGGGGATTTGAAATATTTTGTTGACTTTTTCAGCAAGCCTAACTACAAATAAGACATATGTTCACATTTATGTTAAAGGAAGATCAGAAAGAGAGCTTTACACAAAATAGTGGTTAAAATAACTCAGTTATTTCTTCTCTAAAAGCTCCCTTTCCTACCAATTTCTTTCTATCAATTGTTTAAATCTTAGGTTCCACTTCATTCTTAATTTACTTATCTGCCCTGACTTTCTTTTAGCCTACTAGCTCTCAGTCAATTAGCAGAGGGAATTAAGCTTAGAACTTTAATTCAGCTGCTCAAGGGATTGTCTGTGCTCTTTAATAGCAAGTGCATTTCATTAGTATTTATTTCTAGTGCAGGAGAGACAAACTCTATACAGAAACTAAAAAGCAAGTTATAACTTGAATGAAAGGAATGGAATGCTGAAAGATGTTGAAAGATGTAATGTTGAAATATGTTGAAAGATGTAATGTTGATGGATGTAAATATCAAGTATAAAATGCTATTATTTAAGATATTAGGACTTTGAGTAGCAGAGTGAAAACAAGCATTTCAGTCAAGGTTAGTAAAAAACAAAACAAAACACCTTAATGATGATGATTTCTTAACAGTGATGAGTGTATAACACTCTCTCCAGGCAAGAAATGAAACTATCATTTATAAACTCTGTAGCTTAACAAGATGAAGGATAAACCAATAAACCACTAGACAATATCCTTCTAAGGTTAATATGCATTGGCAAGTAAGTTAAGATGGTCTCAAATTTAGAATGAAATATATTTACGACACATTTTTCTATGCTATAATTTTATATGTAAAATTAAGTTCCCATTAACTTTTCTGAATGATAAAACATATCTAACTAAAATTACTTCCTCAACCATATTTGAATGAACAACTCAGCCAGCTATTCTTTCTTGGAGTTTTCTGCCTGATAGCTATAGTTATCTTGAATGTTTTAACTTACAGGGTGGGTCCAAAATAGGTTTACATTTGTGAGTATGCAAAACACAGAGTTTATTCTTATATTATTTTTTAATTATTATATTATTTTTCACGATAACAACCGTAAACCTACTTTTTCCCCACCCTATATTTTACCAAAGTTAGTTACCACATTCTCAGCTAAGGAGATGCCAAATGCTGAAAAGCCATCACATTTGCTGGAAGGGAATCCAGATATCCTGTTCCACCAATTAAAAATATGTCTAGTGTCAATTATTAATATTTTCAGTCACATGAAAAGTAATAGTATCTACAAATTATGTTTCAATTCACAAAACAATAATAAGTTATATCAAGATTTCCAGCAGCTTGCTGATCTCAACTAAAACACCTTAATTATGTTCTTTGACTATGAACAATATGAAATTTTCAGGGTCATGATATGAAATGAGGTTGTTTTCTTTGTAGAGAAAAGGCTTTTTGATAATTATGGCTAGAGTTAGGTAGGAATGGAGAACAACATATAATTTCACAGAATTCTATTATCCCTTTGACACTTAGGGTAAAATATACTAGACATGGTTTCCTGCCAAATAGAACACATACGCATCACAAGATTTTGTTTTGAAAAATATTTTTTATAAGATTGAGACCAATGTTTTCATGAGACACACATTCCAGGTAGGCTGTCAGAATTCTTTCCTTCACACAGGTGTCTCCTAGGGGTGACAAAGAAAAAAATAAAAACAGAAAACATGTGGATTTCACTTGTATTTTGTGAGATAGTTTACCATTGAAAAGTTTACCTTACCTTTAGGAGAAAAGACTCACTGGCAAGCCCCCTCAAAAATTTCTGTCAGTTAAGAAGCATTATTCCAGCTTTATGTGTAACTCTTCATAAAGGGTTTCTGTATGTATGTGTGAGAGATGATTTAGTGAAAGGAAGCTTACTGCTCAAAACATGTTTTAACAAAACAACTAAAATCAAAAACTGGATGTGCTATTTATTGTTATATACTATTGTTGTATGTTATATGTTTCTGGAAATCAACAAATATTAATTTTAAAAAATCCCTCAAAAGCCTAAATTGAGATCCTCTAGTCAATGGTACCATGTTGTCTATAGCTTATCACATATTGGAAATGTCTCTTGTATTCTCCGAAATATTTTTTAAATTTACAAGTAAAATAAAATTATGCTGAACATGCAAGGAAATATTAAATTGAAGTAACCTTTGTTGAAGAAGTAATTTTTGTGTAAAAATAGGACTGATTGAAGACTGAAAGGTAAGTAAGCCACTGGTATTAATTTCCTAACACCTTTATTCATTAGACATGAATTTAAACATTCCACTAGTATATGTCAGTAAAATACTGTGTAGTTATAAGAATGATCATATTGAAGTAGATTCTTTTTATAACGATTACAAATTACAGAACACTCTATTTACACAATCTATTACACAGAAATTTATTTAAGGCTGCAGTTTTGTTCAAAAGTATTGGAAACCTCTACTGAGAAGTTCTTTTCATGGTGAAACTTCCTATTTGATGCAATTCCATTCCACACATTTTCTTGATAACACAAAATATTTTTTGCATTTTTGTTAAATATAATGTCTGTGGGGTGGAACATAGTTTCATAATTCTGGATTCATAGCATATATATCTTTAGAATATTTTGTGCCCTTTCTGTCACCCCCATATTTTCGATTCAGGTAGCTATTTATATGAACTAAACACAGATGTTGCTCAAACCGCAATCATAGTGATCATTAAAATCATAGTCAGGATTGGTGTAGGAAACATACTAGGTGTCTATTAATTTGTGCAAGCATAAAAACAATGAACTGTGAACTAGCACCTGTTAGTTAGTTCTGGAATGTGTCACTTTTAAGAATTCTTCAATGTTTGAAGAATCAAAAGTTGCCAAAGGTCAGCTCTAACATAAACATAAGATATATTTAGATCAAGTTATAGAGCTGGTAATTCATTCTGTGAGATATACTCTAATCCCCTTATACATTCAAAGCCCACAAGCAGGCAGGGCTGGATTTACCCAAGTTTCACTTTACACTTAGCTTTCCCACTCAGTAGCATTAACTGAAACTCCCAAAAGATAACAACAAGCTAAGATGAGCTCATCTAAATTCAGGCCAGTCATTCAGATTTAGATAATAGCCACTGCCAAGATAAATTATGGTTTTCAACATTTGTTAGCATTGGTAATCAACCAGGCCTTAGCAACTGTATTAAGTCAGGAACTGACACAAGTGCAAAGTAATTTGCACCGGCTGAAAAGGCGGGTTACAAAGAACTTTAATAATGTAAGTTTTATTTGAACTTTGTCATCACCATAGTTTACAGAAGTTAATTCCTACCCTCAGTTTCAAAAGACAAAGATTAATTGACCCTCCTTATCTGAGTGTTCTTTGATTAGAAATGTTCTTTTCTCACCTATCTCTTCCATCATAGATGGTGGTCGCTCAATAGAAAGATGTGCCCTAAACCAATGCTTCCATTTTTCAGAAGAGCAATATGTGGCTACAGGTTACTGCTTTTGTAAAGCTATTACTTTTACTGTCAACATGACTGCTGCCCTAAGATGTCTCATTAGGTGGAATAAATTGAAGCAAACAAACAGAGTTGACCAAACACCCTCCTCCCAGAAAATATCTGCTGTGATGATAAAAAAAGAAGTAAATGAAAACTTTCATTATCAGACATTTTAAAGGAAACTGAAGAACGGGAGTGAACTTTAAATGTACCTCCGAGAGATGTGTTATTGGATAAGACCAGGAGAGTAACAAGATCCCTAGTGTTACTCTAAAAGTCAGAAAATAAAGAGCGCTTCTGGTAGATGCTGTATTACAACACGAAAGTGCAAGAAAAACTGTTGGAAGAATGTAAAGACAAACCAAATACTCCACACCTAAAAAAAGCAATTGCTTTATTTATGAAAGTTAGTTAAACATATCATTTGCCCACATGACAGATTTATTTAAATTCTAATTTCTGAGACAACACAGATGAAAGATTGTTCCCTTCAATTGAACCAACACTGAAGCTTTTTGCTTGTGCTGTCATTTATAATTAGGACTTTATGTCTCTAGCTTGATTTCTTAGTGAGAAATAGTCAAATCTCTTAAAATATGCAAAGGGACTGATTCATTTTTATAATTTATTTTGTGAAGGAAACTGGCCAAGAATCCTGTCTTAAGATTATCCAGATCAACATTAACATTAACCCCTGCTTATATTTAGACTCAAACACATAATAGCCCATGACTGGCTCTGTCTCATATAGATTATAGATTTTAAAGACATTTATATACACAAGTAATTTAACTTTAAATGATAATTAAATACACAACCTGCTTGTCATTTATTTTTTTCAGTCACTATACAATTTTGTTTTATTTTATTACTTTATTATTTTTTATTTTAATTCTTGTTCTTGTACAGTTTCCTGTCTTTTACTGCCATTCCAGCCCACCGCCCCAGCCCTCCCCACCTCCTACCCATTTCCATCCCCCCTAGTTTTTGCCCATGTGTCCTTTATACTTGTTGCTCCAAACCCTTCCCTTTTTCCCCTGAAATTCCCTCCCCTCTCCCTCTGGTGACTATCAGCCCCTGCTCAATTTCAGTGCCTTTGGTTATATTATGCTTGTTTGTTTGTTTTGTTGATTAGGTTCCTGTTAAAGGTGAGATCATGTGGTATTTGCCTTTCACTGCCTGGCTTATTTCCCTTAGCATAATGCTCTCCAGTTCCATCCATGCTGTCATGAAGGGTAGGAACTCCTTCTTTCTTTCTGCTGCATAGAATTCCATTGTGTAAATGTACCATAGCTTCTTGATCCATTCATTTACTTATGGCCACCTAGGTTGCTTCCAAAACTTAGCTATTGTAAATTGTGCTGCTATGAACATTGGGATGCATAGATTCTTTTGGATTGGTGTTTCAGGGTTCTTAGGATATAATCCTAGCAGTCGAATTGCTGGGTCAAAAGGTATATGCATTTTTAGTTTTCTTAGAAAATTCCATACTGCTTTCCATAGTGGTTGTACCAGTCTGCACTCCCACCAACAGTGCCCTAGGGTCCCCTTTTCTCCACAACCTCTCCAACATTTGCTGTTTGTTGCTTTGTTTATGATGGCCATTCTGACAGGTGTGAAGTGGTATCTCACTGTGGTTTTAATTTGCATCTCTCTGATAGCTACCCATATTGAGCATCTTTTCATGTGTCTCTGGATCCTCTGTATGTCCTCCTTGGAGAAGTGTCTGTTCAAGTCCTTTGCCCATTTTTTAACTGGGTTGCTTGTCTTCTTAGAGTGGAGTCCTGTAAGTTCTTTATATATTTGGAGATTAAACCCTTGACTGAGGTATCATTGACAAACATGTTTTCCCATACAGTTGGTTCTCTTTTTTTATTTTAATACTGTTTTCTTTAGCCATGCAGAAGCTTTTTATTTTGATGAGATCCTATTTCTTTATTCCTTCCTTTAGGTCCATTGCTTTAGGGGACATATCAGTAAAAATGTTGCTGCATGAAATATCTGAGATTTTCCTGCCTGTGTTCTCTTCTAGGACTTTAATGGTGTCACGGCTTATATTTAAATCTTTCATCCACCTTGAGTTTATTTTTGTGTATGGTGTAGGTTGGTGCTCGAGTTTCATGTTTTTGCACGTAGCTGTCCAGTTCTCCCAACACCACTTGTTGAAGAGGCTATTTTTACTCCATTTTATGTTGTTGCCCCCTTTGTCAAATATCAATTGACCATAGAGAATTGGGCTTATTTCTGGGCTCTCTGTTCTATTCCACTGGTCCATGTGCTGTTTTTGTGCCAGTGCCAGGCTGTTTTGATTATAGTGGCCTTGTAATACAGTTTGATGTTAGGTACTGTGCTCTTCTTTCTCAAAATTGCTGCAGCTATTTGAGGTCGTTTATGGTTCCATATAAATTTTTGAAGTGTTTGTTCTATGTCTGTGAAATATGCCATTGGTGATTTAATAGGTATTGCATTGAATCTGTAAATTGCTTTGGGTAGTACGGACATTTTAGTGATGTTAATTCTTCCAATCCACAAACACGGTATATGTTTCCATTTGTTTGTGTCTTCCTTGATTTCTTTCTTCAGTGTTGTGTAGTTTTCTGCATACAGGTCTTTTACCTCTTTGGTTAGGTTTATTCCTAGGCATTTTATTTTTCTTTTTGCTATATCTAATGGAATTTTTTCCTTGACTTCTGCTTCTGCTGTTTCATTGTTGGTATAAAAAATGCCTTTGATTTCTGGATATTGACTTTATATCCTGCTGTTTGGCCAAATTCATTTATTAGGTTGAGCAGCTTTTTGGCTGAGTCTATAGGATTTTCTATATACACTATCATGTCATCTGCAAATAATGATAGCTTTGTTTCCTCCTTTCCAATTTGGATTCCTTTTATTTCCTTTTCTTGTCTAATCGCTGTGGCTAAGACTTCCAATACTATATTGAATAGAAGTGGTGAAAGTGGACAACCTTGTCTTGTTCAGATCCTAGTGGTAAATATTTTAATTTTTGCCCATTGAGTATGATGTTGGCTGTAGGTCTCTCATATATTGCCTTGATTATGTTGAGGAATGCTCCCTCTATTCTCACTTTGCTGAGCGTTTTTATCATAAATGGGTGCTGTACCATATCAAATGCTTTTTCCACATCTATTGATATGATCATGTGATTTTTGTCTTTGTTTTTGTTTATGTGATGTATTACATTTACTGATTTGCAAATATTGAACCATCCTTGCATCCCTGGGATGAATCCCACTTTGTCATAATGTATGATCTTTTTAATGTATTGTTGGACGCGGTTTGCCAATATTTTGTTGAGAATTTTAGCATCTATGTTCATCAATGATATGGGCCTGAAGTTTTCTTTCTCTGTTGTGTTTTTATCTGGTTTTGGGGTTAGGATGATGCTGGCTTAAAAAAAAAAAGAGTTTGGGAGTCTTCCATCTCCTTGGATTTTTTTGAATAGTCTATGAATGATAGGGGTTAGCTCTTCCTTAAATGCTTTGTAAAATTCTCCTGAGAAACCATCTGGTCTGGGGCTTTTGTGTGTCGGGAGTTTTTTGATTACTGCTTCTATTTTTTCGGCTGTTATTGGTCGGTTCAGGCTTTCTGCTTCTTCCTCGTTGAGTTTTGGGAGATTATATTTTTCTAGAAACTTGTCCATTTCACCTAGGTTTTCAAATTTCTTGGCATATAGTTCTTCGTAGTAATTTCTTACAATCCTTTGTATTTCTGTGGTATCAGTTGTAATTTGTCCTCTTTCATTTCTGATTGTGTTTATTAGGGTCCTCTCTCTTTTTTTCTTGATGAGCCTGCTTAAAGGCTTGTCAATTTTGTTTACCTTTTCAAAGAACCAGCTCCTGGATTCATTGATCCTTAGAATTGTGCTTGTAGTCTCTATGTCATTTAATTCTGCTCTGATCTTGGTTATTTCCCTCCTTCTACTTGCTCTGGGCGGTCTTTGTTGTTGTTCCTCCAGTTCTTGTAGGCGTAGGGTTAAGTTGTTTGTTTGAAATGTTTCTGTCTTTTTTAGATAGGCCTGTATTGCTATGAACTTCCCTCTGAGGCCTGCCTTTGCTGTGTCCCATAAGTTTTGGGTCATTGTGAGTTCATTTTCATTTATTTCCAGAAACTTTTTGATTTCTTCCCTAATTTCTTTTTTTTTTTTAAAGATTTTATTTATTTATCTTTAGAGAGGAAGGGAGGGAGAGAGGGAGAGAAATATCGATGTATGGTTGCCTCTCATGTGTCCCCTGCTGGGAACTGTCTTGCAACCTCGGCATGTGCCCTGACTGGAAATCGAACCCCGATACTTTGGTTCGCAGGCCCGCGCTCAATCCACTGAGCTACACCAGCCAGGGCTTCTTCCCTAATTTCATTCTTGATTCATTCATTGTTTAATAACATGCTAGTCGATCTCCATGATTTTGAAGATTTTGGGTTTTTCCCCTTGGGGTTGGTTTCTAGTTTCAGTCCCTTGTGGTTGGAGAAAATGCTTTGTTTGATTTCAATGTTCTTAAATTTGTTGAGGCTTGTTTTGTGTCCTATTATGTGGTCTATCTTTGAAAATGTTCCATGTGCATTTGAATAGAAAGTGTTTTTAGTTTCTTTGGGATGAAGGGCTCTATATATGATCAGTTAAGTCCATTTCATCTAGAATGTTGTTCAATGCCAAAATATCTTTGTTGATTTTTTGTTTGGAAGATATGTCCATTTTTGACAGTAGTGTGTTAAAATCCCCTACTATAATTGTGTTGCTGTCAATATCTTTCTTGAAGTCCTCTAAGATTTTCTTGATGTATTTAGGTGCTCCTATTTTGGGTGCATATATATTTACAATGTTTATGTCTTCTTGGTGGATTCTTCCCTTGAGTATTAGCAGGTGACTTTCTGGGTCTCTCTTTATGGCCCTTCTTTTGAAGTCTATTTTGTCTGATATGAGTATTGCTACCCCAGCTTTTTTTTTTTTTTTTCAGTCCATTTGCTTGGAAAATTTGTTTCCAGTCCTTCACTTTGAGTCTGTGTAGGTCTTTTGTCCTGAGGTGGGTCTCTTGGAGGCAGCATATTTGTGGGTCATGCTTTGTTGTCCATTCAGCTATTCTATGACTTTTGATTGGAACATTTAATCCATTTACATTTAAGGTTATTATTGATAGGTACTTATTCATTGTCATTTTCGTACCTGTGTTCCTCTCTCTCTCTCTCTCTCTCTCTCCCTCTCTCTCTCCCTTTTCTTTCCTTTCCTTAAAGCAGTCCCTTTAGCATCTCTTGCAGAACTGGTTTGGTAGAGGTGTATTCTTTTAGACTTCTTTTGTCTGGGAAGCTCCTTATTTGGCCTTCTATCTCGATTGAAAGTCTTGCTGGGTAAAGTAGTCTTGATTGCAGGCCTTTGTTTCTCATTAGTTGGTATATTTCCTTGCCATTCTCTTCTGGCTTGGAGTGTTTCCATTGAGAAGTCAGCTGCTAACCTAATTAGGACTTCCTTGTATGTTACTTCCTTTTTCTCCCTTGCTGCCTTTAAGATTCTCTCTTTGTCTTGGAATTTTGCTATTTTAATGATGATGTGTCTTGAAGTGGGCCTCTTTCGGTTCCTCTTGATTGGGACTCTCTGTGATTCCTGGATTTGTGGGACTTTTTCTGTCATCAAATTAGGGAAGTTTTCCATCATTACTTTTTCAAATAGGTTTTCTATCCCTTGCTCTTCTCCTCCTGGTATCCCTATTATATGGATATTATTATGTTTTATATTGTCTTGCATTTCTCTTAATCCCTCTTCATTTTTTTTTTTTTTTT
>PVKU01001635.1:45951-59030 GCA_004027475.1 Anoura caudifer | reverse complement strand
AGTTTGCAGTGAGTTCGTTGTAGCTTCCCTGTAGTTTCTGGCACCTCATTGAGAGCTCATGGAGCTTCCTGACAACCATTGCTTTGAACTAAAAATCTGATAGTTGAGTTGCCTGCATTTCATTTAGCATTCTTTCTGGGGCTTCCTCCTTTTCTTTCATTTGGGGATTGTTTCTTTGTCTTCCCTTTGTTTGTGAGACTCTTGTTGTTAGCCTCAGCTTCTTAAATTGATCTGTTCTGGCTCCCTGGGTTTATGGTGTGAACTTCTGTGGTAGAATATCTGTGAGAGTCAGTGGTGCTGTCACCTTCAGGTATCCTGGTGTTCACAGCTTCCACTGTCTTATCTGTTGAAATGCCCCATCCTTTGGACCGACTCTGGTTTTTTCACAGTTCCAGGATTTTTGTTTTGTTTTGTTTCATTTTTGTCTCACTCATTGGTATTTAAAAAGAGAAAAGAGGGAAAAAATGGAAAGAGAAGAAAGAAAAGAAAAAAGAAAAAGAAAAGAAATAGAGGATGGTAGAAGAGATAAAATTGGAAAGAAAGGAAGCAGGAATAAAACAAGAAAGAAATAACGAGAAGCAAAAGGCATTGAGGGGTAAAAAAAGATAAAGATAATGAAAAAATAATAGAAAAAATTAAAAAGAAAAAAAAAAAAAAAACAAGAAAAAACCCCCAACAACTCTTGCTGTTTTCAATCTTGCCAAGCTGGTGTTTCTGGTCTTGCTGGCTGCAATGGCCTATGGGTAATAGTATCACTTTTTCTCCCTGTTCAGCACTATTATCTTTGCACTACTGTCCTCAGAGCTAGCCCTGAGCCTCTCCCCCAGGGCCTCAGGCTTACATTTTGAGGAAGGGTGTGCCTACCCCAGTTGCACACGGGTGCCTATCATCTCACAGCCACCTGTGGTCACCCACGGGCGCCAATCCTGGTGCAATCATCCCTGATGTCATGCACGGACAGTCGCATGAGCTCAGGCATACTGCCGGCTAGATGGCGCCAGGTGCCAACAATCATGCTCGCTCCTTGTGCAGTCCTCCCCAGGCTATGCGTGGGTGTTCACACACCCAGTTTGTCTGCCACTGAGACCCCAACTCCTCTCTGTGAGATTTCAAGCAACTGGGTTTATCCTGGTGCAGCCAAAACCTTGTTTGGCTGGGGAGGGAGCAGTTGACCCAGCTCCCTCCCTATTCTTGTGGCGAGCCTGGCGAGAGCCCACCTGGGCCTCAGTCCTGGCCCTAGTATCTGCACTGTCCCTTGGGCTCTTATTGTTCTGAAGTACTCTCCTTACCGTCTGGTTTTTCAGTGTCCACTACAATTTTTGATCTCCTGATTTCAAATATGCTGTGTTTCTGATGGCTGTTTGCTCCGTTTCCATGTAAATCGGCCAGAATATTCTCCTGTGTGTAGGGGGAAGTGGAATGTGCTCCTTCCTACCATGCCACCATCTTCCTCCTCCTGATTGTCATTTAGACTCATACTTGCTCTTCAATATTTGGAAGAAAAATATTTATTTTGTATAATTCTATCTGCTGGTCAATACATAAATAAGTGTTGTAGGTTAAGCTGCTTCCCACCCTGGAGAAAAGATGTGTTGAAGTCCTGATTCCCAGAATTATCATGTGACCAGTACTTCAGAATGTGACCTTATCTGAAAGGAGTATTTAGTTGTATTTATTTAAGATAAGGTCATGTCAAAGTAGAATGGGTTTCTAGTTCAGTATAAATGGTGTCTGTATAACAATATGGCCATGTGAAGACACAACAAGGTAGAAATGGAGACAGATATTGGAGTTAAATAGCTATAAAAGCCAAGAAATGCCAAGATCTGCATGTGTCAATAACACCAGAAGTTAAGAGAATGTTGTGTGGATTACATTCTTCCCCGGAACATGGTTCTGCTAGTAACTGGATTTGGGAATTCTAGTCTCGAGAACTGTGCAAAAAGTTTCTGGGGGTTTTCGTTTGTTTGTTTTTGAAGCTACCCATTTGGTGGTACTTTATTAGAGTAGGCCCAGGAAACTAATAAATAAGTTAGACAAAATAAAATTTTGTTTATTATAAAAATTATCAAACCTAGATTTTCTTCATCTCTTTCTTTTCCCCTTAGTTGTGCCCAGCATTTTCCTGTGTTATGAAATAAGGTATTTCTGGACCCAACTTAACAATGTAAGAGCGAATCCATGTTTTATTGCTGGAGAAAACATCTGGTTCTTCCTTCTCTGAAGCACAAAAGATAAACCCAAAACACAAGACTTGAAAGAAAACTCTAAACATGGACCGAACATTTCAGTAAGTCAGAAATCATTGCCATGCCTAAGTACCATAAATGGGCTTGAGTAGAAGAGAAAAATTGAGGAACTAGCACAGGTTATAGAAGGTACAATTTTTAAAGGCTTCTTATGATTCACATATGATTCAGATAAACTACTGAACTGAAAAAAACTATTAGACTTAGGAAAAGCTGATATTTCATTATATGACCCCATAACTAGAAGAAAACTAGTTGAAGGCAGGTGGGTAAAGAAGTATACCACAGAATGAGATTCAGTAAGAGAAAGCAGACCTACAGATTAGAGTAACACAAAAAGGGAGGCTAGAAAATAATTACTTTACATCTTCCCTGTCGTCTAGATCATTACAACCAGCTAGAAATAGAGCTTAATTCTACACCCTGTTGCTGGCTAACTTTTGCATTACTCTTTACTTGTTAATTTCTCCAATGACTAATGTTGAACATGTTCTAACCTAAGCCTATAGAAGAAAACCATGTGTTATTAGATTCAGTTGTCAGGAAACAGGCCTGTTAACTTAGGAAATGGAGAGTCCATTCATTATCTAGGAGCTAACATTAAATCTTCAATTTGTTCTTTATAACTTATGGGCCACCTATCCAGTTGTAGTCTTGCTGATGATGGATTCTCACCAGAGTAAGAACACCTAAAGTTCAAAAAACCAACTGGTTTATTAATATAATACACTTCTTACTGTGGCTAACATATATCTATTCCTTTTCCTCTGTTTCCTCAAATTCTCTAACTCTATTCTTTGTGATATAGTTCACTTCAACTTTCCATCTTGTGTTTCTTAAAATTCTACAAACACAATAACTGTTATTAACATGAAAGAGAATATAAAAATAAACTTCTGTGTAAACCTATGCCAAACACCATGCTAGGTATTTTGTAAAGCATTGTTTCCAAATTTTGACAGTTTTGAAGACCCCTTTTTTTCTATCTTTAGAGCTACTATCTCTGTTCTCTATTTTTTTATTTGTTTTCCTGATTTTGGAATCCTTTGATGTTCTTACTATTTTCAACTCTTACTTCATTTGTATGGCAGTGCTGTTATTTGCTTCTTGCCTTCATTTTCTCACCATAGTCTCACTCAAAGCAGTCTTTCATTGTACCTTTCATTGTAATTCGTGGGTAATTACTTAGGGAAAGTTCCAGAGTCTGGTTAAGTTTGACATTAATTGCTTTCTAACTTTGTGAATTGCTATGAATGAGAGTGAGTATCTTGAGGACTAATGTATTTTCCTTAGGATGAAAAGTGATTCAAAACACTGGGATTCACATCGTGAACTTTTCTATAGATTTAGACATCACACAGTATAATATAAAAATAATAAAATATAAAAGCAGAACTAAACATAAATTATTGGACAATGTCAGAAACTGAAAAACCATGAGAAAATGTGAAAACTAAACAAAACAAAACAAAAAACTCTCTTCAATTAATCATTTCAGTAAACATGCATTTAACAAACAAAACTATTATAAGTCAAGCACTATTCTTAATGCTATAAATTCAAAGAGAGATTTATAAGTTTTGACTTTGGAGAATCTACTATGTGATAAAAGTTATGTATAGGAAACAATAATAAACACTGTTAAGGTTAAACTAATGCATGTTGATTACGGAAACATTAAAAGTTCAAAAAATGAAAATCTTTAATGTTGAGTAATAATGGATTAGAATTAAGTGATTGTATACACCCTCCTACAAATGACAGTTATAAAAACTGAATAAACTGTTTTCAGAAAGCAACTATTTAAAGACACTGGAAAACTTCCAAGCACAGACAGAAGCCAAAGAGAGTTTACTTTTGAAAAGCTGCAACTAGAATGGGTAATATCGTTAGCTTGTAGTTTTCTGGCTATGGTGGTAAAAAATGATAACAAAAGCTGCAAGTTCACTGATGTTGTGAGAGAAATACTGGAATGAGACTAAAAATATTATTATATATAAAATCTGCCTAAATCCAGGAATGGCACTTAAATTATGCAGACACAAGGGAGAGCCCAAGGGGCTCAGTGGTATTATTTCCTCATTTTACCTGGTAAATGTATCACCTCCTAATTTTTATAGTTGAGAAAGGAAGTTATCATGATAAAAACTGCTTGTCCCTTCTTTTTAAATTGAGCATAGTTCCCAGGTTTACACAAAATACATTTTTAAGAGCAAAATGGTGACCCCTTAGAAACTTGACAAGTCATAAGAGAGACATAAGCTGTCAGAACAACTGGAAATTTAGAAGTGTTAGAAATAAAGAGTCACAGAGAAAGAAAGTCCCCCCAAATGAGTAAAATATTTACTTAAGTCCCTGGCTGACCACCCAATTGTGCAGGCCCGGCAGAAGAGTTTCAACCTAAAGCCACAGAATTGAAAAGACAGAACAAATACATTAGAAACTACATAACAAAAAGTTTGTACTTTGAATCTTGGCAAGTTCCTTATCTACTAGAACTAAGAAATAAATAAGTGAAGAATCACCAGAGAGAATACAGAATGATTGCAAGGGTCTTATCTACAATGTCCAGTTTTTGTATCTCAGGGCAAATATTCTCAGATATTTACCAATTAACTAATTTGATTCTCAAAATAACTTTGTGAGGTTTGTACTATCATTATCATCCACATTTTGCACATTTTTTCATGTGGACATGAAAAAAATCAAAAATTTTTTCTCCCACAGAAATTTCTAATAAAATGTATACTACATACATGTGACAATTTAAGCACACAATCATAATGAATGTAGTTCTGCCTAAAGCAAGTTTTAGCACTTTTTTGACAAGTAATGTGAATAACAGTTTTCAAAACTTTAAAATAAGCACATATTAACATTGGTAAATTTTTGTGATTAAAGATAAATAAACTGAGATATATATATATTTATGTGTATACCTTTATTTATAGATCAATAAATTATTTTAATTTACTTTTAATTTTTATTTTCTATACCTTCTAATTATGATTATAATTTATAAAATGTGAATCATAAATTATATTTTTACTTTAAAATGTAGCATCTGTCATCACATATGATATTAATCATGTCTTTCATATGAGTTTAAATGGTTCATACGCTACTTATCAAACCACATTCATTCAGAAGTGGAGTGACTTTCTATAAGATCATAACACAAATCCATATGACAGTTAATTTTTATATAAATGTCAAATTATTTCCAACACTTAGATCCTAGAACTGTAGTTTTTAAACTTGACTGTGAATGAAGTCATTAGTAATAATGTTAAAATTAAATGCACCATCCTTATTCCAAATTTTCTAATTCAATAGATCTGGGTGGCCTCAGAAGCTGTATTTTCTTTAGTTGTCAAGTAGCTGTATTTTTAACAACTATTTCATATGCATTGCACCTCAATTAATGGTAAAAACATCTGTGTACCAATTACTATTTAATGCCTTCATTTCATTTATTTTCAGGTCTTGTTTAGGGCCAGATGTAATCCTGGATATTTTAGAGAACCACTTTAAAACAATGGTCTTTAAATCAAAATCATCTGGACTGTTATTAAAATTACGCAGGCTCAGTTCCCAATTCCTGACAACATGATAACTAGCAGGGGAGTTCACCTTCCTGCTCTGAATCTCAGCCTAACAATTACCGTAGGAAGAAGAGAGCCTTAATTGGATCCATGACTAAAAACATAACACTGTTTTGTGGCAAAATAAACAAACCTTCAAATAAATAAATAAAATTAAAAACTGAAAACAAAGCGCTGTAAAAAAATCCTAAGGGCATTCATTTTGAGAGGGAAATGAAGGCTCAGGGTAGTATCAGTAAACAGAGCTGAGGCACAGATTGAAAAAGAGTTTATAAATTGCCTCATGACATTTTCCTCCCTCGCATTATTACTATATATCATGAAAGCAGATGGTCTAACACCAGATTCGTGGGAAGCTGCGGATGATGGGCAGTAAGAATGATTTCAGCTAGTATTTCTGGCCCCTAGAAGTGCCCTCTTCCCAACTGCAACCCATCCCTACTGCTAGGTATACATTTTTAGCCAAAATTGTTCATAGTTCCAGGAGATATACAGTTAAGCGGTAAAAATAACAAGTTGTTTAAGGAGTATCATCATATTAAAGAGAGACAGCAAATGGAAAAAACCTATACCAACAAATAACATCAGTTCAAAGACAAATATAAGGATAAAGTTACAAACTTTAATGCACCTGTATGTGGAAATGAGAAATCATTTAGATGGCATTATTAAAGTATATAGAATATATGAATAACACAACTGATAAAACTTAATAAACTTAATAGAACAATATTTAATAATGTATCTTCACCTTGATGACCTAAAAACATTATAGGATTATTTTGGTAGGCGCTGGAAATCATTACATTAAAATAACTATTTAAAAACTATTTAAAATAAATTTTAAAATGCAAAAAATGATTTAAAACTATTACAAATAAATATAAGAAAACATCCTTAATTAAAAGCTATCTGTAAAAATATCCAGTAAGAAACATTTGTGGAGAAATATTAAACAATCTTCCTAAAGACAAATGCAGATGAAGGAAACCCTTCATCACTGCTCCTGTCCAACAGTTGTAGATTTCCTGACCCATGTATTAAGATGAGAAATAAAAACGGATCTGTAAAGACTGCAGTGAAACAGGGCAGTGTCATTATGTAAAAATAATATAATTGTTCTCATAAGTCAATAGACAAAAATATTTGAGATAAAGGAGATTTCAGCAATTTCAACCTAAAAAATCCACAGCTTTCAGATCTAGCGACAATACCAAATTGGAAAATATGAAAAGAAATAAAAAATTATACATAATGGTTTAAAAGTTTGTTATCTTAAAATTAAATTTGTTCAAGAAAAATTAAAACATAATTAAAATACCTAAAAAATCTGAATATGTGGAGTTGTATATCATCTTTTTAGATAATAAAAAACATTTTAAAGAAAAAAGATAATATTTAAAATATAAAATTGACTTTGAACCATTATATTAAGAATTAGGGATACTAGGCTAAATTAATTAATTGATAACCAGTTTAGAAAAATATTTACCATGTATAAAATAAACAAGGAATTAATATCTGAAATACTGTGGACCTTCCACTTCACTGAGAAAGTACGTGGGAAGAAGATAGAATGAACAAAAGACAACATAAGAAAAAAAGTTGGACAAATAATAGAAACATTAATTTCACAGAAGAGGCAGCATTAATTACTAATAAATATAGACAAAAACACCACATCTATAAATAAAGCTAATTGGGACAGCAATAAAATAATTATACTTATTGCACACTGTAATTTAAATTAAAATACCACCTACACATATCATTTTTGAGGATTCACCAGTAACCAAACATGGAAAGAGGTATATTGAATGAATACTCCAGAGTACCTATGTAACTTGAAAAGAGGGGCTTTGTTCAGAGCAATCATTATACTAAGTTGTAACCACTGAAGAAGGAATGTCCCAGTTTTTGTTTGTACTAACAAACAAATGCATTTTTACAAATTACAAATAATTTGTACTTACAAATGCATGCAACATACATATACACACACAATGCTCTTATTTTTTCTTATTCTTGAGGTACTTAAACAAAAAACCAAAATTATAAATGAAAATAAGAAGTATCAATTCCAGATCTACTGAAGTAGAAGATCCAGGCATGGGACTCTTTAATCTGTATTTGAATAATTATCAAATTGCCATCACAGAAATAATCACAGCACTTTAAATGAAATAGTACACTTTCCTCACCTAACCTCACCATACAAATCTTGACTTCTAAACACTGTTTTCTAATAAAGTGAATCAGGAAGAAATACGTATGAATCTATACTGATCTAAAGAAATTATTAAATAAATGAATAAATTGAATAAAAGAGGCAACTTTTCTTACAGAAGATTTTCTAATTATGTATATAGATACTCCCTCCTTGTGGAGATGGAGCTTAATCCCTTTCTTCACCCCCTTAAGTATGGCTTTCTTTTAGTAATTCACTTCCCAAGAAAACATAAAACGAGAAGAAAAGTAACTTAAAGAATCCTGGCAGACACTACCTTAACCAAGTGTCCAAGCTCACTCTCACCGGCGATTGCAGGTATCCTCTTATGTGCTGTGATGGGAAGGACATTTCATTTTTGTAATATTCTTTTTAAAAATCTTCCAGTGTCATTATGAGAAAAATACCAGGCAAAACCAAATTAAGAAATGTTCCAAAAAATACATGACCCATATATCTCAAAACTGTCGAGGTTATAAAAATGAAGAAAAATTGTGAAGCAGTTACAGTACAGCAGTGACCAAGGAGACTTGACTAAATGTAACACAGGATCCTAGATTGGATCTTAGAATTGAATAAGGTCATTTATGAAAAAAAGTAGTGAGATGTGAATAAACTATAAAGTTGAACTGAAAACATTGCACTAAACATTAGTTTCTTAGTTTTGATACGTAAAGATAAGGTGATAGCATTAGGGGAAACCAGATGAAGGTCTGCAGAAATCTCCTCTACCATCTTGGCAACTTTTCTGTAGATCTAAAGTTATGCTGAAACAAGTTTATTTACAAATGCACGCAACACACATATGCACACACAATGCTCAGAAGAGTTAATTCAGAATTTGCTGACTTTCCATTAGAGGACTAATCCTTCATCCTTGTCAAACACAAAATGCAAAATTTCAATGGACAGAGTTAAACAAGCAAGGAAGAAATTATTCAAGACTACTGTAATAGGAGATAAAGGTTTAACTCACCTCCTCTGAAACAAAAGGAGGGAGGAGGTATAAGTGCTAACTAAAGTGAGCTCATAGAGATGTGCTGGTGGGTGATAGGCGTGAGATGGGAGAATGGTCAGTGTGATGAGGTTATCTGTGCTTCCCAAGTGTCACCCACTGAAGTTAGGCTCCGACCCTCCCACAAAGCCTGGGAGATGGGGGCACTATCTTTCTGGATAATTACATTGCAAAGAAATGGTTTCCAAGTCCTTGAGGAAGGCATTCTTAAATTGTGAAACTGGAAGGAGGCTGGGAGAAGATTTATATCTTAAAGTAAATGCTCTAAAAGGTCAGTGGCCCATAGTCAGAAAGAAATCTATCTGAAAGTTCGAAGAAGATGAGGGGATGTTAAAGTCATCTTGATCATCCATGGTCTTTGTTTCCACTCAGGAAGCTTTCCTTTCCTATAAAACTCAGGTCTAAGGAACTAACTTACTAACTTTGCTCCTTACTAACTCCTGCCTAGAGAAGAAAGACTACCAAATTTGATTCACAGGTTTGGGAAATTAACCTAAGAATGAGTCCTCAGCCTCTTCTGTGTACTCCTCTGAGCTCTGCCTCCTTGCTTAGTACCCACATTCTGCTCTGTAATCTATCAGCAGTTAGTTTTCTAGATGCAAGCCTATGGTTTCCAGATATGAAATTTAAAAAGTGATTACTCACATTTCTTCTTTCCCACCAGATCTTTGTCATTGTTTATCCCCATGCCATTGATATTGTATTTGGCTACATATTTGCTTTGACCAATGGACATTGGAAAAAAGTGATGGGCTTTAGGAAGGATCATGTGATTCTACTTGCCCTTCTTATACTTCTAACATGGAAAAAGCATGCTCTGGCAACCTGAAGCAGAGCCACTCCAGCTAACCCACACGCCTATGGAGGGAGGAAATAAATCCCCTGTTAGTTAAGCCACTGAGACTTTGGGATTGTTTGTTTTACAGTATTATCACATGTGCTAAGACAAGACTGAGTGGATAAGAATACCAATTCTGACCCTGGCCAATGTGTTTCAGTTGGTTGGGTGTCATCCCACACACCCAAAGATGGTGGGTTCAATTCCTGGTCAGGTCACATGCTGGGCTGCAGTTTCTATCCCCAGCTGGGGGACATGCAGGAAGCAACAGATTGATGTCTCTCTCACATCGATACTTCTCTCTCTCTCTCTCTCTCTCTTTTTCTCTCTTCCTTTCCATCTTTCTGGAATCAATAAAAGAAAAAAAAATTTAAATACCAGTTTGGGTCAGGAGAGTGAAGGTAAAAAACACTCTTGATGAGTCCTGTTAAGTGTAGATTTAAAGCCAAGTCCCTTAATTCAGATTTTACCCTTAATAATTCTGAAATTATTTTTATCTGCCCCATTATTTTATTCCTCACTTGATTCATTTTTTTTTTCATTCCAGACAAATGTATTCACTAGAGGAACAATTTAGAATAAGAAGGACTTAAACAGGAAATACTTTATAAATAAAAATATTTAAAAAGCGACAGTGTTTGTGAGGGATCGGTGGAGGTAGAAGAAGGAATAGAAAGGATAACTGATAATAGAAAAAATAGTATAAAAATAAGCTGTTTTAAAAGATGTAACAGTTTCATTCTTACACAAACCATTATAGAAAATGCAAAAGAGACACTTCCTGACATGTCCTTTGGAGAAGAATAATTTTTATACCAAACTTTATAAATAAATAAATAGCAAAAACTTAAAAAGTAAATATCATTTTTTATTTTAAGTAAACACTGATATAAAAAGATATAAATTGGTCCATTGATACAAAAAAAATACCAGATCAAATCAATGTCCATTCATGATTAAGACTGTTAGCAAACTTAGAAAAAAATTTTTTACTTTGATAAAGAGATCTATGAAAATCTGCAATAAACATCATAATTAATAATAGAATGTTTACAGTTTTCTGAGTGCCAAAATAAAACAAGGATGGATACTATAACCTCTAGATATTGAATATATTGACCATTTACCTGGAGCTCTAAGCTGGTACAATAAGGAAAATAAATGAATAAATGACATAAGGATGGGAAAATAATACATATAATTAATTCTCATTATTTAAAAATAATTCTTAGTATCAATAAGCATATTAAAACATTTTCTGGATAAAAATAACAATGTAGTCATCATACTTCTATTTATCAAGAATAATAACTTGGAAGTATAATTTAAATAATTATGAAAAGCAGTTTTTAATACAAAACATTAGGGAGATTATGGTATGTTTATATAAAGTATTAAAATTAATAAATAAATTTAACAGGCTGTTGAATCAGGGTCTATGTATAAAAATTAATAATATTTCTATGTGCCAGCAGGAACAAACTGGAAAATAAAATTTAAAATATATTATGAAAATATACACATTGAATTAATATTTAGAAAGAATTTAAACAGGAATTTCTCCTGCTGAAATTTTCTGAAACCTAGCAGACATCCTAGTACTAACCTGAATGAAAGATCCCTGCTTTCACAAATAAATAATTTATCTTTAGAAACTGTCAGACCTTGACTTTTCTATGTTTTCAGCTTCAAATCATTCTCTTAATATCGTTTTAAAGCAAATATTTATCTAGATATGCATAGCAATATTAACTACTGTGAACTGTGTGAGCGATGCCTCTGCCATAATTACATATCCGATGTTTGAATTTCAGAAGCCAGATTTCAGTTTCAAATAATCTAAATGAAATGTTGACTAGGTGTCTACTAGAAACGAATTGTATCTGCATTTGGCTGTTGATCTGTATGTTTCTTGCTCTTTTTTTCCAGGAGATTTATCCCATCTTGTAACAGGGTGCAGCCAAGAGGGGGGCCCCAAAAAGGGAGTTGGAATGGGGCCCAGAACTTGGGGTGTCCAGGAAATATTAGAGGGACATATAAGATGTCCTCAACCCCTCCCCCACAGGTGTGAGTTGGGGGAAGGGACAAATGGAGCAGGGCCATTGAGTTGTTTTGCATAGCAATGGTTTTGCAGATAACCCCCAGAATGGTCATTTAACATATCTATAACCTTTAACTGGTTTCATAGATATGTTAAACAGCTGTGGGCATGCCCTGAGCCAGGGGGGATGGAAAGGACTTCCCCCAGGACCTGACTGGGGGAGGAAACCTAAGTTAAAGCACCTGCGTGGGAGCTTGGAGAAGATTGGCTCCAGAAAATGGGACACACCTGCCCAGACTCATGATGGCATCCCAATAACCTTGGAAATATACAGGAATGCTGGCAGGTGTAACCGATTGTAGGAGGAGTCAGAAATGGGGCTGCAGAGGAGGATTGGCATGGGGATTTAAACCCAGGCATGGCAGCTCCATGAGGGGAGATCTGTGCGGTTTCTCCAGAGAGCGGGTCCCGTGGCTCCATGAGGAGAGATCCATGCGGTTTCACCAGAGAGCAGGACCCGCAGCTCCATGAGGGAAAATCACCATGTGGCTTTGCCCGAGTGGAGACCCTCTCGCAGCTTTGCCAGAGGGAGAGATTCCACGTGGTTTCACCAGAGTGCAGACCCCTGCAGCTTTGGTGAAGAGGGAGAGCCATGAGGCTTTGCCACAGTGGGGACCCCTTCCCCACAGCTTTGGTAGATGAGGGACCAAACGGCTTTGGGGTGCTCCCTTCAGCTGCGTGGCCTGGGAGCAAGAGAGACTGCCTGGAAGAACGGTGAAAGAACTCTTGCCAGTAGGCCATGAGAAGGTGCCACATGGCTTTGGATTAATTAGAGATCCTGCCTGGACAACGACACAGCTGACGGTGTCAAGAGCCTGGATCCCGGACGTGTGCTTCTCTTCCTTGCAATCACGGTACCCTGACTTAGGGCAGAGGGAGATAGGAAGCACTGTGGGTGGCTGTGGGTATCCTAAAGGACTTTGATATTTTAATGCAGTTAAGTTGCTACTTTAACTCTGTATAGCATTAAATAAACATTTCCTTTCCTTTTCACAAATCTCTGGCGTTGAGAGGCATCTTTCCATAAGGCGGTGGACAATAATG
>PVKU01001635.1:0-45851 GCA_004027475.1 Anoura caudifer | reverse complement strand
GAGGCATCTTTCCATAAGGCGGTGGACAATAATGGACCTTCTGTTTGCTCGGTAACAGTTTTTGGGGGCTCGTCCGGGATCTTAATTGCCCGTGGAAGACTGACCCCTCAGGTTCGAGAAAGTGAGACTTTGGAAGTGTTTTGCCAGTCTCGAGAACCGTCTGTTTGCTCTGCAACAATCTTACAAATGATCTCAGAAAAAAACAAAAACAGAACCTGAGAAATACAACATAATAAAATTAAGCATTAGGAAATGATCATTACATAAAAATAAAATTCTAACAATTTTGTTGTCTTTCTCCTCGCAATATTTATCAAAATTTCATGACAATATTAATTTTTCATTCTGAGCAGGCCAAACCTGATTGGGGAATTTAAAATTAGAGAGAGAAATATATTTTACCAGTATTCACTGGCAAGTCAAGTAGGTTAAAAGATCAAACCCTTTGTGAGTTTGGATAAAACTTCAATGAAAATGAGAGTCCTGAAGTATTCCATATTTAAACTGCAAATAACCCCTCTCCTCCTAGGGTACTTTTCCATTACCCATGTCAATTTATATTGGGCTATTAATTCAAATGTTTTACTCCACACTATGTAATATGCTCTAGTATAAATGCAGTTTTGAGGGGCCTTTGAAAATATTTGATGTGTAGTAAACTGCTTCTTTCTGAATATTTGGGTAGGGATTAGGAGAGCAGATGTACAACAGAGAGGGCCAAGTGCACTCGATTATCACTGTTGGTATTAGAGCTCACATTCTCTGAAATTTCACCTTACAATCCCTACATATTTTCTTATGATTATAAGTAATGGATCTGCTTAACCCACTGCAATAGACAGATAAATATATTCCTTGCTCTCAATGTGAGAGGCTCCAATTTTCATAACTCAGTCACTAGTTTGTCATTTTCTTCTTAAGGATAATTCATAGCAGACATATTCATTGTTTTCAAAGAAAACATCCTGTCTTATGTGTTGGACCCCCATGTTCCAAGGTACCTCTTGGAATCTGACTTCTGTGTACTTAAATATCATGACAGGTTGGACTCCAGAACAAGCTGTACCCAAACTAGCCTTGTTAAAAACTTGGTCTCATTTCCAATGTGAGTTGGAAAGCATGTGCATGCATTCTACCTGATACTTCTACCAAGATTCTTGCCTCACAATCTCACAGGAATAAATGCTGGAATAACAAGACCCCATATCTCCTAACACAACTGTCCCTAAAACCAAAATTTTTAGAGACTCTCTACCGTAAATCTTTGCTTTGAAATTTAAAATAACAAAAACTTTAACACTACTAGTAGAGCAGTGGATTTACATTACTAAGTGCAACTCTTAACTTCTAACTCCACAGCCTCAGACTAATGAATTGGTCAGTTTATACCAGGAAAACTGCAGGTGGGTTGCTTTACATTTCTGTTAACAGAAGGGCCTATTATGACTCCTAATAAGTTTGCTTTTGATTACATTATTGAGTTGGTCCCCACTTTTTGTAAGAAATGATTATATTATTAATTTTTAAACATAATTTGCCCTGAAAGTACAAAAAACAAAAATAAAACTAAACAAGTTAGAAGTCCCAAAGCACTTTATTGTGCTCCATTTTAGCATGTTGTACCAGAAAACCAGTATCCTCCAGGTTCAGGAACAGCCTTCTGTGTTCAGTTGTTTTCCTTTTTTCTTTTTCAGAATATCATACAATTGAAAAACAGTATACACAGTAAAAATACACAACTCTTTACTATCCGTTGTTTCGCCTTCTTAATAACATTTATTAGAAGTATATTGCTTAAGAAATTTTCTCAGGTAGCTAGAATAATGAAAGACATTTGATTTTAATTTTTCTTCATGTATCCATGTGGTAATTGATCACTCAACATAGTGCATTTTAAAAAGGAAATGGACTTTATAAATGATTTATACATGTATATAAATGTGTATACGTATTCACACATCTGAATATCTTAGTATATTCACTTACTTTCAATTTTTGTGCTCTTTAACATTCACCTTTTCAAAAACATAGAAAGCTTTTGCTTTGTTGTCCAACCTGAGTTTTTTTTTTTTCTGTTTTTAATTATATTTTATTGATTATACTATTACAGTTGTCCCATTTCTCCCCCATCATTCCCCTCCACCCTGCACACACCCTCCCACATTCCCCCCTTTAGTTCATGTCCATGTGTCATAAGTTCTTTAGCTTCTACATTTCCCACGCTATTCTTGCCCTCCCCCTGTCTATTTTCTACCCACCATCTATGCTACTTGTTCTCTGTACCTTTTCCCCCCTCTCCTCCTCCTACTCCCCTGTTGCTAACCCTCCATGTGATCTCCATTTCTGTGTTTCTGCTCCTGTTCTAGTGTTTGCTTAGTTTGCTTTTGTTTAGATGTGGTTGTTAATATCTGTGAGTTTGCAGTCTTTTTCCTGTCATATTTTTATCTTCTTTTTCTTAGGTAAGTCCCTTTAACATTTCACATAATAAGGGCTTGGTGATGATGAACTCCTTTAACTTGACCTTATCTGAGAAGTGCTTTATCTTCCCTTCCATTCTAAATGACAGCTTTGCTGGATAGAGCAATCTTGGATGTAGGTCCTTGACTTTAATGACTTGGAATATTTCTTTCCAGCCCCTTCTTGCCTGTAAGGTCTCTTTTGAGAAATCAGCTGATAGTCTGATGGGAACTCCTTTGTAGGTGACTGTCCCCTTATCCCCTGCTGCTTCTAGAATTCTCTTCTTCATTTTAATCTTGGCTAATGGAATTATGATGTGCCTTGGTGTATTCCTCCTTGGGTCCAACTTCTTTGGGACTCTCTGAGCTTCCTGGACTTCCTGGTAGTCTATTTCCTTTGCCAGACTGGGGAAGTTCTCCTTTATTATTTGTTCAAATAAGTTTTCCACTTGTTGCTCTTCCTCTTCCCCTTCCCCTTCTGGTACCCCTATAATTCAGATGTTGGGACATTTAAAGATGTCCTGGAGGTTCCTAAGCCTCTCCTCATTTTTTTGAATTCTTGTTTCTTCATTTTGTTTTGGTTGGTTGTTTCTTTCTTCCTTCTGGTCCACTCCATTGATTTGAGTCCCAGTTTTCCTCCCATCACTATTGGTTCCCCGTGTATTTTTCCTCATTTCATTTATTGTAGCCTTCATTTGTTCATCTCATTTGTGACCAAAATCTACCAATTCTGCGAGTTTCCTGATCACCAGCGCTTTGAACTCTGCATCTGATAGGTAGGCTATCTCTTGGTCGCTTACATGAATTTAGCTCTGGGGCTTTGATCTGTTCTCCTGTTTGAGCCATTTTTTTTTTTTGGGGGGGGGGGTCTGGTCATAGCTGTTCTGTAGTGAGGGGCGGAGCCTTAAGTGTTCACCAGGACGGGGCAGCCCAGTCGCAGAGTTGTGACGCTTATGTGGGGCGGGGTCTGAGAGGGAACAGTGGAGCTTGCTCCACTCTCTCTCGGATTCCAGTCCCTTCCATCACTTTCCCCAAGCAAATTGGGCCCTTCTGGTGCCGATTTCCATGTGGGTGGGCTTGTATATGTTCTAGGATCCTGTGAGTCTCTCCAACAAACTCTCCTGTGAGACTGGGAGTCTCTCCCAGCACTTCAATCCCCACAAGTGTTTTCAATCAGTGTTTTTAGGCTTTATTTCCTGGCGCTGGGGCCCTGCATTGCACAATCTGTCTTGCTGCCCGTTTTCGCCTGGTTTATCTGTGCGCGAATGTGTGACCATGGTCAGCTGCCTTGTGCACCTCGGTTGGTCTTCTCGTTGCCTCCCTGCACTTGGTAACTGCTGCCTGTGCACCCGGGACCACCAGCCACTGCCTTTTCCTGCTGCAACCCATCTCTGCCAGCCGCCGATTCCACCCCTCTTACCGGTCTGGGTGAACCATTGTTGGACTTCCATACAATTCAATTTTCTATCTGTTCTGATTGTTTTTTTTTGGGGGGGGGGTTTCTATATTTTTGTTGTCCTTAATCTTGGTTGTGAGAGGAGGCACAATGTGTCCACCTACGCCTCCATCTTGGCCGGAACCTCCAACCTGAGATTTTTTTTTTAGCAGTTTAATTCACTGTGATCATGGATACATTTGGTATTCTACCATATTATTTTATATTTATTATATATCCCTTTTCACTTCAATTTTTTATAAAATTAATCATACTTTAATTGTTCATTTATTAGTCTTTATAGTATTATTTTAATAATGGTTAACTAAGATATGTTTGTACTTACATAATCCTCAACCCAAAATTTGATTAGGTTCATATATTAACAAAATGCTCCAGGTTAGAAGGATATATAGCTTATTTTGTACATAAATAGACCCATTCCAGTGATATTCTACTGGATTTCATGTGTGGTGATTCCCTATTAAGAAATATCAGTCCTTATTCTCTGTAATAAGTAGCATAAATGGTAGGTAGAAAACAGACAGGGGGAAGTTAAGAATAGTATGGGAAATTTAAAAGCCAAAGAACTTATACTTATGGCCCATGGACGTGAACTAAAGAGGGGGAATGTAAGTGGGAGATGGTATGTAGGGTAGAAGGGAATAAGGGAGAAAAATGGGACAACTGTAATAGCATAATCAATAAAATATATTAAAAAAAAGAAATACCCATCCTTAAAATATCTTTAGAAGCTGCCAACATCAACCTTACTTATACCAAAATGACCTCCATATCAAAAAGAATTGCTAGAAAGTGCCAAGGTTCTCTAATTAATGAAATATGTATACAGTTATTATAACATATATTTGTATAGCTATAGACTTGATCTTGAACATAGAATCTTTGATAGATTTTTAAATTTTAAAGCTATTCTTAATTTCTTTTTGATGCTAGAATATCAGGTTTCTTGTGTGAAGAATACAAATACATGAATATACGTTGCCAGCCTTCAGATAATCTTCTAAATTTCATAGACATTCCCTAGCATTTTTGCTGAAATTTGGAAATGGCTTTTCAAGATCATGTGAAAGTTAATTTATCTTACTTTTACTGTCAAATATGTCTATTTTATCCTTGGCTATTTTTGAATGCAGCTTGGAACTCGAAGAACAGTAGTCTTTTACAAAAGTCAGTCTTCTGCATAATGTCTAATGGTTAGATTTATCCCTGAGGAAGGATATAAATTCATTGCAAATGATACTTTAATGGACCCTAGCTTTATTGTCATGCAAAGAAATCCAAATGAATTTGGCAGCCAGCAGCAATTCCTATGGGAAGCAGTTCAACATGAAGCACGTGATCTTGTCAGAAATAAGTAAATAAATACTTCTAGCTTTCCCATTCTAACAATTTTATCCCATTAAGGAAATGCAGAACATGATTTACATGTTGTTGATAATCTTTTTTAAAGAATGTTTGCATGTACTAGTACTTGTTTGCACTTATTGTAAGAGATTTGACAGGTATTTTATTCATGATATACTGGAGACAATATTAGTTCCCACAAAGTTGCAAAATACTCATAAGTGAATATACATTTATTTAGTTTAGATAAATGACCCCCTTTCATTGCCATGGGTTATGCTAATTTGTTGGGTTTCTCTTTTAAACCATTATGGCTAACAATGGCAGGTAGCCCCTTTATAGGCAATTCTTTAAATTTAAGCAACTTTTACCGTTATCAGATTAAAATGGGTAGGGAGTTTGTTGTAGTGATTTTAATGACAATTACTTGAAATTTTGAAATATAGCAGTCTACTTAATCTAATGCCGAATTTCTAAGTGAATTGTGTGCCATAAGAATATCTGATTTTGAAAGCAGAACAAGTTCTCGTAGATTCATAAAATACCTGACTAGAGATAACATTCTCTTCAGAGGAGGGAAGCAATTTCCATGAGAAATAAGTTGTAAACTTAATGAGATTCCAAATAGTTGCCATAAGACATAACAGTGCTTTTTATTGGAGTTAATCTTCATAGAAGATAAACAGAAATTATATTACAAAAATTTGCTATGTTGTTCAATTATTTTATTTCTGTCTAATTATTTGATATATAATCCATATAGAGAAGCATACAAAATAGACATGTGTAATATAAAAAATAATGATAATGTGAACACTTATGTACTACCACACAGGTCAAGAAATATCATAGAATATTGTTAACACGTCATGAGCCTCCTAGGAGCACCTTTTTCAACATAAATTCCTTCCTTCCTCCAGAATTAACCCATATCATGAAATTTGTGATAATTATCTTAGTTTCTTAAGAATAATTTACCCCCTTAATCTATGTCTTAATATGCATTCCGTACTAATATAGCACAGATGTTTTTGACATTTTAGTATGTGTTATTGCATGTTGTTAGTGTGATTATTTTATTATTCTGTATTTCTATATGTTGTTCAGTACTAATTTTTATTACTGAATTCCACTGTATGACTGTACTAGCATTTATATATTCATTCTTTGCCATTTCCAGCTTTTATAAACAACACCGAGATGTACAGGTGTATACACATGAGTGTGATTTGGAAGGAGCTGAACGGGCACAAGTTTTCTGTGGAGAACTAGTGTTCAGTGCAGTCCCTGGACCAGCAGTAACAGCATCTCCCTGGGGACATGTTCCAAGTGCTCATTCTTACGTTCTACCTCAGATGTAGTTCATCAGAAATTCTGAATTTGGGGTCCAGCAATCTTTTTAACAGTGTTGCTAGTTAATTCTGACATACTCTAAAGTTTGAAAACAAGGTATAACTGGAAGGGGAAATGCTAAATTGTAGAGTGTGTACATCTACAACTTTATTCGATAATTCCAAGCTGTTCTTCAAAGTGGTTGTACCAAATGACAAAACTCCAGAGGTGCACGACAGTTCACATTAGTTATGAACATGGAGATGCACTCCCTGAGACTCCTTCAAAGAACTTGTTGGCCCAGCTGTTGGCTGGGCTGATGGGATAACCTTCAGCTGTGATGCCTTCTGGGATTGGTTCAGCTGCACAGAGCTTTCTCACCATGGTCATGCTGTTCCTTTGGATGGCCCTCTTCCAGTGACTTGTTCAAGTAGAATTGAAAAAGCCTGGCATTTCAGCCTTCTATAGGACAACTCTGATAAAGCCTTTTAACTTCAGAGTACTCTGTAGTGTCCATAAATTCTGTCTTCTGTTGATGTTTCACAGTTGGACATTTTCAGTTTCCCAATCTTGCTATTTTCCCCCTCTTTTCCTTAAAAACATCATAAACATTAAACTCTGTTTCCAAATCTACTTCTAGAAAATCTTAACTGCTTTCATACTCTTAACACTTGGTGATTAACTAAATGTAACATTTTATCCTTCTTTGGGATTTTAAATAATGTTTAATTACACTTTTCTGACTACTAATAATGTTGAGCAGTGTTTCATTTGGAATTTCTATTTCATGTAGTACCATTTCAAGTATTTTTTCCATTATCTATTATGTTGTCAATTTTTTTCTTATTAATTGGTAGAATTTTTTATATATGCTAAATATTGGATCTTTGTTATTATAAGCTTGACAACAATGAATCTCAATAAGCTTGAATTGATAAATCTTTATATTTATGCTAATTGATTTTGTGTTTTAAGGAATCTTTTCCTAACCTTAAGACACAAATATCTTGTCTAGATTTTTTAAGGGAATTAATAGAGATAATCAATTTTAAAATAATAGAAATTTTCACCACTTTTTATCACCCAATCAATGAAAATAATCTATCCTTCCATTTTATAGTTCTTTTTTCATGTCAGTGCCTTATATTTTATATTATTTCCATAAATATCTTGCACAATTCTGGTAAGACTGTTTCTTATAATCTTATATTTTGTTGCTATTATATATTGTGTGTAATATTTTAATTTTATACCCGTAGATTTGCTAGAGCATGGAAATATTTCTTTAATTATTTATTTTGGAAGCACAGAGGCAAACTGAAACACTTATTCAAATGTGACAAATTCTAAAAGGTAGAGAAAAGAAGGCAAATTAGGGAACTTAGGATCTAAGGAAAGACATGACAGAGTGTTTTCTGGGTGTTCTTTTTTGCCTCATACATCCCAGAAAAGAAGTTGAAGAAATCAGCAACCCAGAAATGCCAGCAGGTGCAGATAAAACAAGCTTCAAAACAGGACTGCTTTCTTTAGCCAAAGATCCAGGAAAGGGGTAGTCTGGAAAGACAAAAACAAAAACAAAAACAAAAACAAACAAACAAAAAAAAACGTATTAAGCAGTAATTACTCCACTAAGCTAAACATAAAGAAAAACTTGTGGCACTTTATGTAGATATATGCTGGGGTATTTTTTTGTTTTTGTTTTTACATAGACTGTTTTTAGAGCAATTTCAGGTTCAAAGGAACATTAAGCAGAAACTCAAACAGTTCTCCTATGTTCTTTGCCACCCACACACAGGCCAGCCTCCTTCACAATCAATATCCCACACCAGAATAGTACATTTGTTAAACTGATGAATCTACATTGATACATCACCCAAAGTCGATAGTTTACTTTATGGTTTGCTCTTGGTGTTGTAAATTCTATGAGTTTTGACAAATGTTTAATTACATGTATCCACCAGTATGGTATCAAACAGAATATTTTCACAGTACTACAAATATTCTGTGCTCTGTCTATTCAAACTATTCTGGCATACCTATGAGGCAAATGTTGGAACTCTTAAAGTTGTTCCAGAAGGTGTTTATGCTATTCTCTCTCTCTCTCTTTTTTAAATTCCTTTTTCTTCTTGTTGTTCTGATTGGTTGTTTTTTGCTTCCATATGTTCCAAGTCATTGATTTAGTTTTCAGCTTCATTCATTCTACTGTTGTTTCCCTGTAAATTGTTTTTTTTATTTCAATTAGTGTATTCTTGCTTTCTGGCCAGTTCTTTTTTATACTGCTAAGGTCCATGCTGAGGTCCACACTGAGTTCCTTGAGCATGTTTATAACCAGTGTTTTGAACTCTGAACCTAATAGATTGCTTATCTCCATTTTGTTTAGCTCTTTTTCTGTAGTTTAGATCTATTCTTTCATTTGGGCCATGTTTCTTTGTCTTCTTGCTTTGCCAGCCTCCCTGTGTTTGTTTCTATGTATTAGGTAGAAATGCTTTGACTCCATGTCTTGTTAGTGTGGCCTAATATAGTAAATATCCTGTAGGGTCCAGTGGCACAGCCTCCCCTATTACCCAATCTGAGTACTCAAGATGAGCCCTTTCCGTGAGCTGAGTACAACCTCCTCTTCTAGTTGAGCCTTGGTTGCTGTTGGCAGATCGATGGGAGGGATTTACCCAGGCCAGTCAGCTGAAAGGATTGTCTGTGACCACCAACCTCCGCCCTCTGGGGAGGATCAGCTCTGCAGGGGAAGGGTAGTGGTGCTCTGATGTGGTCTGTAGCTGTCCACTGGGTGTGTTGGCCCTGAGGTTTCCCTTGTGGTTCAGGCCAAGGTCAGCCCCCACCTGTGTTTTTCCTGGGCACACTTCCTGATATCTAAAACAATCTGAGATGGCTTCTTCTTGTATGAGGCTTGGAGATTCCCAGGGGAAGCCAAACTATGACTCTAATCTGGCTGCTGTGAGGGCTCACTGAAGCCAGATATTGCTTGTTTGATAGGATTAAGGACCTAAGACCAGGCATTCTAACGGGAAAACACTTTGGATTGGCCATTAAGTTGGGTGAGGTAGAGCCTCTCTAGATCTCTAGGGTGAGTCACACAGTGTTAGCCAGGTGGATGGAATCTCAGGTATGGCACCAGCCTACCAGCTCTGTGGGAGGAGTGCTTAGCAAAGGGACAATGGCCTCTACTCGCCCTGATGCCAGACACTTCAGTCTCTCCCTGTATATCACTGGTGGCCTTCAAGCTAACACCTAGGAGGTAGAGCTCAGAGGAAATTAGTTTGAGTAGGTCAGTAAGTGTGTGGGTTCCCCAAGAGGAACTGCTTAGGGTTCCAGCAGCTTCCTCCACTGATTCAATCCCCACTGGTTTTTTGCAGCCAGATGTTACTGGGACTTATATTCCTGGCACTGAAATCCTGGGCTGGGTGATTCCTCCTGGTGTGAGTCTTAGACTGCTCACTCCCAAGGTATCACTTCCAAATTTTTATCCAAGTGCGTTCAGGGCCAGTCCATTCCACATCCATATCCCTCCTACCAGTCTGGATGGATGTGGTTTCTTCAATTCCATACTTGTCAGATTTCCATTCAGCTTAATTTCTGATGTTCCTTGTGATGGTTGTTCTATATTGTAGTTGTAATTTTGATGTTCTGCAAGGAGTTGAGCCACATCTGCCTCTGTCATCATCTTGACCAGAATCCTCTTGTCCAGTTTTTAATTAAGTTGTTCATTTACTTTTTAAATGTAAGAGTTCTTTGTGTCTTTTAGATAATAGTCTTTCACCATATAACTTTATAATAACACTATACCATTTCACAGGTGGTTCAAATATCTTTTAATAATAAAATAGTCTTAATTCCCTTCTATCCATTGTATCATTGATGGCATTCATTTCTCTCATACCTAAACTATTATCATCCAATATATTACATTGCCGCTGTTATTTTAAACAAGTTACTTGTTCAATTAAGAATAAAAAATAAATTTTTATTTTGCCTTCACAAATTTCTTCTATGATGCTCTTCTTTTATTTATGGAAATCTGAGTTTCTGATCTATATCATTTTCCTTTGTTCTGATGAATTCCTTTTATTATTTCTTACAAGGCAGATTTACTGGTAAATAATTCCCACAGTTTTATTTGTCTGGAAAGTCTTTATATCTCCTTCACTTTTGAAGGATAATTTTGCAGGTTACAGAATTCTAGGCTGGTGGGTTTTCTTCTCTGAATGCTTTAAATATTTATTCATTCTACTCTTCTTGCTTGTATAGTTTCTGAGAAAAAGTTGGATGTAATCATCTCTGTTCTTGTGTAGGTAAGGTGTTTCCTCCCTCCACCTGCACACCTCTAGCTACTTTCAAGATTTTGGCTTTATTTTTGATTTCCTGCAGCTTGAATATGGTATGTCTAGGCATAGTGTTGTTTTGTTTTGTTTGTTTTACATTTATTCAGCTTTGTATTCTCTGACCTAGTTGGGTCTCTGATTTGGGCTATGATATAAATTTGGGAATTTTTAGTCATGATTTCTTCCAATATTCTTTGTTTCTTTGTCTTCTTCTGACATTCTCATTTCACATACAATAAGCTTTTGTAGTTTTCCCACAGTTCTTGGATTTCCTGTTTCTTTCTTTCCCCTATCTTTTCTCTATTTCATTTCAGTGTTGGAAATTTCTTTTGACATATCTTCATGCTCAGAGATTCTTTTTTCAGCTATGGGCAGACTGCCAATGAGCCCCGTTAAAGGCCTTTCTCATTTCTATAATGATTTTTATCTCTAGTGTATATGAAAAAACAGAATGCTCTGGCTCGTTTATATGGCTACATTCCCTCTCTCTGTGGTAAAACCCAGAATCGATTCCTCTCTGATATTCACTATAAGAACCTGGTAGAACTCCAGGAGATAAAACACACAATTGTAGGCCCTCTAATCCCACCCCAGAGTTTTTAAATCTCAGTCTTTTCACACCTAGCCTCCATCAATTCATCAGTTATATTTCAGATTTTCCTACCCAGACATTTGTTCCAGGGAAGAAGAGTTCAGCTTGTCAGTTTCAGCTCAGATGAAGTGATTCTCTATCCTCCAGTGTCTACAACTTTGGAGGCAGGGAGGGATATGCTCTGTGAGCTCACTTCTCTGTTGTAGCTAAGAAAAAAGTGTTGATTTTAAGTTTGTTCACCTTTTTACTTGTTGTTAGGGTGGAGTGGTGACTTCTAAGCTGTTAATATGCTGAACTGGAAACTGAACATCTGGATGTCTTTTGTAAGTATTAGATTTGTGATTTGTTAGTTATCTTGAATGTGCAGATTGGTTCATTTTATCAACTCAAGCAAATTTTCAGACATTTATTCCTTCTGAATATTGCCTCTATCCATTTTTGTCTTATTTCTTTTTGAAAACTTAATAAGACATGTTAAACTTTTACTTTATCACAGCCCATCTTGACTCTTTACTTTCCATGTTTTCATTCCTGTGAGTTGCATCCCGTAAAAATTTTTTGTTCTGTTTTCCAGCTTGTCAGCATGTGTTTCTGTCTAATCTGATGTTAAGTGTATTCTTCAAGATTTTTATTTCTATTATTAGATAGAAAATATATACATATATTTCTAGAAGTCTTGGTTATTTTCCTGAAATATTTTAATTTTTTTGTAGTTTTAGTTCCTAGCAGATATTTTTAAAGCATGTATTTTCTTTGTATATGGTAAAGCTTAAAAATATCTTCTGATAATCCATGTCTGATAATTCCAACACTGAAGTTTGTTACAGAGCTTTACTATTTCTGCTACTTTTCAGTCATGGCACTTACATGCTTGAATTTTTCTTTTTTTTTTAATGTTTGTGATTTTCATTTTCCTCACAAAATTGTGAGAAATGCCTTATCTATTTTTTGTACTTTTTTGTTCCTTAATTACTGAAAATTGAGCAAAGAAACAATATTTTAAGGGAGAGAAAAACGAGAAAGATTGGAGGAGAAAGAGAGAGTGAATAAATTTGAATCAACATATATATTCTTACATTGACTGTAGAACTCTGTACAATATGTAACAGTCAATAATTTCTCAATTTCTTTGGGATGTTCAACTTTTTATCAAAATTATTTCTGATGCTTCTTTTCATCAGTGCTCTCTGTGGTACTGAGATATGTATTTTCTTTCTCTGTACACAATTTATTAACCTATGTATTACATTAGCTTTTAACTCTCTTTTACAAGAATTGAGTATATTAGGCTTATTTTCTCCTCTGTCAACACATACTAATTATAGATGAAAAATTCTTCAGTTTTCTAATTAGCAGTTTACATCCATTTATATTGTTCTAAATCCTGGAATGGAATAGAGAAGAATGTCTTCAAAATATGTGGAAATCAGTGTTAAAGCCGTAATAAATTTCTAAATTAAACATAAAGAACTGATGTGGGAAAAGGTAAAATCCTTCAGTATATCCATTTCCTTCTTAAATATTTTTATTTTTCCCCATTGCCTTAATGAGGAAATGTATTTATAAATATGCACTCTTTTCCACATGTTATTGAAGTTATTTACTGGGTCTTGCTTGTTCTTACTTCATTCTAGTAAGAAAGTATTGCCTCTTGACCTTGTTCTTTCTGCTTATCCAAAATTTATGCTTCAGCTATGTTGATATATTTTAGACTCAAACTTCTAAGCTTGCCTACCACACCACATTCTCAAACAAGAGAATTTAAATGTGAAGTTCCTCAATTCCTCAAAAGTAGAACTACAGATCTACCTACATTCATGCATCTTTTACTATTTTTCTTCTATTCACAAAAGACACACTGGAATAGGCAGTTTCCAGGGAAAGCATCTATGTTCTGTATGTCAGAGACAATCTACTCCCAGCATTTAAGGAATCCTCTGCTATTAGTTATTTCTTCTTCTTTTTTTCTTTTTAAAACCCCTTTTCTGTTAATATATTCAGTCGCTGAAAGACAGAAACATTGTGGTTTTTGCTTTCTTCTGTATATCAAAACTGGTTTTTGTCTTACCTAAGAGTATTCCAGTATGAACTTATAAATGATTGATTGCTCCAGAATATATCATCTTCCATTATTTTCTTTTCTATTTTTGCTTCCTCTTGTGCAATGCTAGTGCTTTAAATGAAGTCCCCACCAGTAACAAACTTGATCACATTTCTCACCACTAGCTTTCTCTCTTCTCTATTCCAGACACAGTGATCTCCAGTTTTAGATTTTCCCTCCCCATCAGGACAACTTTTATTAAAAAAGTTATTTATATAGGCATTGGCAAAAGTAGTTTTACAGTTTGGGTATGTGGGAAAAGTTAATTGTATTATTTCTTTTAGTTTTTTTAAATATTTACTATTTAATATATTTATTCCATTACCATTTAGTCCCCTTATCCTCTTCCCCTCCACAATCATCATACTGTTGTCCATTTAATAATAATAAAGCTATTGTTAAAACCATAACCTACATTTTTTCTTTATGAATAACTGTAAACCTACTTTTGCTCACCCCCATATGTCCACATCTCTCACTAACTCCATACTCAATTTCTTTCCTAATCTAAATTTAGTTATATGCCAATTCTAGCTACTAACACAATTTTATTTTTACATCTATATGCACATGAACTTATAAATTTATTTTTAGCCCAGAACTCCTATGAGCTATGAAACTTATACCCTATTTCCTCCTTTATATTTCCCTTTAACTATAAAAAAAGACACCTTGAATTTCAAATATCCAAAACCACAAGTAAAACCTTCCATTGTGCCTGAACTTATCTGCCCTCTGATACCCTCTAGTGAATGCCACAAATGTCTATAATTCTAGAACACTTTGATCTTCTTTGGCTCCAGTTTACCCATTTCTTCATATGCAAACTATTTGATTATTTATTTTAAGATCTTTTTAAAGAAATTGAAGTACAATGCATATATAGAAAAAAGTACAACTCATTAGTATACAGCTCTGTAAATTATCACACAATCAATAACTAAAAAAAGAAAACTGTTTCTGTCTCTTCCTGTCTACTACCCTTCTATCCTCTCCAAAAATTAATACCTAACAATATCGATTGGTCTTGAGTAATTTTTAACTTTATAAAATGGAACCAAATTCTTTGTATTTTTAAAATCTTTTTTTATCCAGTCAACATTATGTTTGTGACATCCATCCATATGTTACTTATAGCTGCAGCTCATTAATTTATCATTTTCATATTATTCTATTGTAGAAATATGCAAAATTTAATTATTCATTATTCTGTTGAAGACTTTTCCAGTTATTTCAAATTTTGAGCTATTACACTAAGCATAATGTTACCATTTTTATAAGTATTTTCAGTGGCCATATGTATATATGGTTCTGTTAAATGTATCTGTAAGTCTGATTCCTGTACTATAATGTTTGAATAGATTTGACTTTTGTAGATAATGGCCAGATCTTGTTTACGTGTTGATTTTAAACACATAAACATTTCTTTTTCTTCATACATACTCATAATTTTAAAGATAGTAAAATTACTAAATCATAGCAATAATCTCTTCCCTGGTCTTCTGAGTCAACACAGGTTCATCGTCAATACTATTGGTTTATTTTGGACTCACTAATCTTTTTGGAAATGAAAGTACAGCCCTTACATTTGACCATGCCGTGCCTTACCCCCACTCCCTATGCAACCACTGTATTTGCCTGGTCAGCTCCCATTCTTTCCCTTAAATTACTGCTCACATATGTATACACGTATAGCCCAATGCACACGGTACAGTTACAGTCATACACGTATTACTGTGATTCTTTTATAAATGTCTCTCTTAGCTATAAGATTGTAAGCTCTGTGATGGCAGAGACTTTATATTATTCCTCCTCCAATCTAATATCCTAATGCATAGAACAATGGATAGAACGTAGTAGGTGTTCAGAATGGATGGTTGTTGAACGAATGCATTCATGCCAGAAAGCATGAATAAATGAGTGCTATTTACATGGAAAACTCTTTCTCTTCCCCCTTTCTTCTCTAACTTTATTGGTTAATTATTATTTGTCCTTCATATCTCTGCTTATACACTGTTGACTAGGATATTTTTCTCAACCAAAACTTCATTAAAATGCCCCTCCAGTGAACTTTACTTGTAACTGATTCTTTCTAATTCTAATTTAACCTATTCCATAACAATGTCAACCTTTTGTCTGTTTCCCTCCCTAGTCTGTAAGCTTTGATATGATCACAAAAATACCTCACATTCTAGAACAGTTACTAAAATAACATCAGAAAAAACTTTAAACTTTTCCTGTCCTGAGTCTATCTTTCTCATTTAAAAAAATAAGTAATGTCTTCATTTTTTATTCAATGTAAGGATGTCAGATGATTCATTACATTAATCCCAGTTGATAAATTTGAATTACTTCAGGCATGGCAGCTTCAAAAGTAATTAATTATCTGAGAAGATGAAGACAATGATAAAGATGAATAAGAGTAGGAGGAAAAGAAAAGGAGAATAGAACAGAGGAAAAGAAGGAAAACTGGAGGAGGAAAATAATGAGCAGTAGGAGCAGAGATGTTTGTAATGTAAGAATACAAACTTCTTTCCCTCCCTTCCTGTTTTCACTTACACTGACCTCAACTTTCAGTATATCCAACTTACATTTCTTTTCACTCCAAAGTTTGAACCACAATAGATTGTTCCAAAATATCAAGAAATGTGTTATTTTGAAGTATGTTTAACTCATTCCAGAAGTACAAAATTCTGAAAATATATGTTTATATTTTTCAATTTCTACAAAGTTTTATCAAAGACTCATTTTATTAGTCAGGCAATTATTCACTTGGGACCAAATACATTTTTGAAATTTGAATATGTCCTCATTTTTAGAAGTGATTAAAGACTGAGTAGATCAAATCAGCAGGTAAATATCTTTCATCTGATCTTGATTTATATTTATGTAGATTCTGTAAAATTGTACCAAAGAGTTTTTATCCAACTTCAACAAGTTATGAAAATGCATAATATTGATCAATATTTTTTCAAAATATTAAGAATTCTGCACATCTGATCTTTTCACTTACTATGAACCATTACATTTATCCCTTGGTATTAAATTATACAGCTTTTAGGAGTTATTTAAAAGAGAGAGAGGGAGACTTTTTATTGTAATGCAGAATTTCAATGTTGCTTGAAATGGGAATTATGCCCTTTACTCTATACAAAGATATTTTTTGACAGATGGCAAAGATGATACTGCTTAGTAGCATGACAACTATAGTGCAAAATTAAGAGTAATGGTAAACAATCCATAGTTTATGGGGACATTATTAGACTGACTTAAGGGTTAAGAAACCTCTGAAAACCTAATGATCAATAACTCTCAGTATTTATATTGATTAATTATGTAAAAAGCATATGGTAAAGTATTTGAAGACGATGCTATGGAGTACCTACTTTGGGCAACAGAAATATCATTAAAATTTGAAGGAAAAGAGATGAGGTTAACTCTGGGTTGATTTATGCTATTAAACCTAAATGTTTTCATATTAATGATTCCTTTCAGAGTTAAAATGATCTCAAATATCCACTAAAACTATAGGTATTAATATTTTTTCAAGTAAAATAATACAGTTATTACTTTGCATTTGGAATTTTTAAACTTCAAATTAGTAATTAGGTAAACACAAAAGATGCAATGTAAATTGAGGTTATTTGGGAGTTGAGTGGCTTCTGCTGATTAAAGTAAAATAAGCATTTATTATTGTTATTTAATATCATCAAATGAATCCAATGTTATCTTTTTAGGTGACTGAATGAGTCATATGAAAAAGTAAGTCCTCTAAAATAACGGGATACTTTTATTTTATTTGATAGTAAGTTTTAAATTATTCATTAATATGTTTTCTTTAACAAAAATTATTCTGACCAAATATTTACACAAAAATTACATATTATAGACTTACTATCTTTAAAGTCTTTAGCTTTATCTAAAAGATACATTTTTCATCTCATAAATTTATCTCAGGAAGCAACATTTAGTGAATTTCTGTGTTTAAAATTAAATAAGACAGTTGTAGACTTCTTAATTTTCCAAAAGATGAAGTAACACTATATATATCTTATAATCTCTAAAATGTTGATCAATACTGAAAATTTAGTTTTCTATTCTTGAATATAGACAAAAATTATAGTTTTAAATCCTTGATTACACTGGTATAATCACAAACCTGTGTCTCTTTTCACAACTGTGCAACACACTTTCTCCTCTGTTTCTATAGCACCTTAAAATTAAATACAGTACATAAGCCTTCTAACTCTGGATAACCTTACACTCTCCTTGTTCACAATACATGGTGAACATCATTACTAGGAATCAAACATGTAGAAGGAATATTGTATAGTTCTCAAAAATAAAACTCTGAAAGCTATCTAAAATACACTTGTACATGTGATTTAGGATTACATGTTCAATTACCTGTGTCCAAATTACTTAGCAAAGAATCTATCCTGATTTTTATGGTTTCATCATAAAAGTTATAGTTTACTATCTTTTCTTTGTACCATATAACTGGTAATCCCCAAACAGTTGCCTATATTTAGCAGCAGCTGAAGATTTGGTCTTGAGACACTGACTGGAAGTTCTGTGTTGACATGTCTAATCTGATAGGGTACATGCAATTTCAGTACCTATCAAAAGTAATATGGTACATATTGATATGGTACATATCAAAGTAATATCAAACTACACAGATCATGTGATATAATGGTAGTAGTAAAACTTATTGAAAGTAATAAATAAAAGGCATAGGGAAATATCAATATACTTTAAAAAATCTGTATTTACACAGATATATGAGAACCTTCACTCACAATGTTATGAAAACTCAGTCATAGCAGTAAATCCTACTAAACTAGCACGAGAGTAGTGAAGAAATAAAATACTGATGAATGGCCAATGCTATAGTATTTTAAATTGTGTAACACAACTGAGAATGTTGAGAACCATTAATTTATTAGATAAGTACTGGGTTAGAAATTGACTAGTTGCCATATCCATGTTCAAATTTCATTAAAATAACCACATTTTTTATTTGGTTGCATATATTTACTCATTTATAAAACTGGATTGATAATGCCTATATTACAGAAATATTATAAACCAGAATTGTCTCAGTGCTTGGAAAATAATAATAAGTAAATATATATTTGCTTTCTTCCTTTCCTTTCAATGAAAACAATCAGTCTTCCAGGGAGAGAAGAAGTAATGTCATGTCTCTCTTTTCTGATTCACTGTGTTAGTTTAGTAATCTGAAACGTCCATCAGAATAATCAAAGCATTTGTCATATGGAGACAGATAATGGTAGTCAAATTACACCTTAAATTCATGAATAGTGTGTATGTTAAATGAGTGAATGGGTCCTCTCAAATAATTTCTTTGAGACAGTTATTGCTAACTCACAATGTCTCCATTTCCTCAAATGTAAAATCAGAGGATGGAACAGGTCAGAGGTCTGCAAACTACATACCATGGGCCAACTACAATCTGGTAGTTATTCTTGTATGGCCCCTGGAGCACCACTCAAGAGAACTAACTTTCTCCTCTGTCCCCAGTACCTGCTTCCCCAGCTTTTGTGTCCTACTGCTGCCTGGGGTCATGGGGGCTGCCACCTATACACTGGGAACTCTACTGATGGGCCAGGTCCTGAACTTCACGGTGGACTCTCAATCTGAGGGAGATGCCTTGTGTCCAGCTAAGCTGAAGTTGAGAGTTAGGTGCTCTGGGAGGACAGAAGGGTGGACTGCTGGATCTGGGAATCACTTGGGTAGAAATTCACCTGGGTGTCCACCCTCCCTGCCCCATCCCCAGCCCACAAGTACCCTTCCTTGCCCTGTCCCTCTTTTACAGAGAATGGTTCCAGCTTATGGCACCTGTATTCAAAATGCACTCATCATCTTTGTGGACCCACCCAGAAAATAGGGTGGAGAAAGAATCTCTCTCATGTTACCTAAACTTAGATAATATCCTCTATCTTGTGTCTTGGCCTGCAAAGCTTAACACTGCAGTATTTACCATCCACCTCTTTACAATTCTCTGATGTGCATGGAAATCCCTTCAAGAGCATGCATCCTAACCAGTGTGTGGTTAGGCTTCTCCCCTCCTTTCCTATCTCCAGAGGAATACATTTTACCTAGATGGGAAAAGAATGAGGCATCTGTGTGGTAAGGAGACACTAATGCTAGCTTATAACAAAAATATAACTTTTTATCTAGTTTTTCTTGCCACTTTTAAAAATCATTTGGCTTAACACAGAGGGCTATTTAGATGGGAATGAATCCTTCTTACAGAGCAACAATTAACATCATAGTCAATAGTAAAAGATGAAATGCTTCCCCTATAATCAGGAACCAGATTAAGAAGCCTTCTCTCATCACTTCTATCCAACATGGTACATAATACTCTAACCAGGTTAGTAGGCATGAAAAGGTAGTAAGAGAAAAAAGTAAACCTTTCTTTATTTGACAATAACAGGATCATCTCTGAAGACATTCTAAGGATTGTGTACAAAAAGACTACTAAAATTAATGTGTTATTCAAGCAAAGTTATTGATACAAGTTAAATCTATAAAATCAATTATATTTATATAAGTGATTTAACAAAAAATTAGAAATTAGAAGTAAAATAGCCCTCCCATTTCCAACAGCAACCAAAAGTATTTCATACTTTTGGATGAAAGTGATAAATTTGACAAAAGATGTGCAAGGGTTTTGCACTGATATCATTGAATTTAGTAGCCATGTTTCTTTCATCTACTTTTATATAGTGGAGCTTGGGTGGATTCTCTGCTTGTACCCACACATTTTAGTGTTTGTAATGGCAGTGCCCTACTCCAATATCAAAATGGCATCTGTTATCAATTGCTGTGTGAAAAGTACCCACTTTTTGGCTTTAGCAGTCTGCTGGGGCTACAGATAATGCCTTGGCTCAGTGGGGGAGAGAGGTGTTTTTAAGCTCACACACCTGGTTTTTGGTAGATGAGTTCTTAAGGCTGGAATAAAAATAAAAACTAAAATTGACACAAGACTAGATTAACAGGAGAAAAAACAATTATGTATCCATGGGAGAATCCCAATATGATGCTCAGATCATAAAATGAGCCTCTAAGAAATGATCAAATTAAGCACCTTTTTATACTTTTGAGCAGAAATACATAAATTTGTGAGAAATTGACAGGAAAATCAAACGTGTTGCCCATTAGAAAAGTATGTACACAAGTTTGAGTTTAGGGTATATATTAGTAAAGGCATTCTAAAGTTTGTTTATACAGGCTTTTTGACTGAATGCTTTTAACTCCTACATTAAGGTTTTCTTAGCCTTGAGGAGCTGAGAGGGCACTTATGACATGAAGATTTATTTCTTGCATTTAGAGAAGCAAAGAGTTAGAGAGCTCCTCCCACTCTTGTTGTGTGCCAAGTGATTTTAATTTGAAATAATTAATATGCCATTGTGGGGCAGCCTGTCCTGGGCCCCAGCATAGGGTTTTTAGCCTTGCTGGCTGTCAGCCAGAGGCTACCCTCAACAGTTCGTGATATGACAACTGGCTTCACCAGGACAATCATGGGAGAGATATATATGTGTATGTATACACACACACATGCTCACGCACATGTATATGTGTGTATATGTGTGTGTGGTATATGTATATGAATGTGTGTGTGTATGTGTGTATGGAGGGAGAGAGCGAGAGGCTGTGCTAGAGTGAGTTGGAGCAAGAGAGAAGACACAACCTTTTGCATCAGAATCTTGGAAGTGACATTTCATCACTTATTACCCTGTGATTACCAGGAAGAAGGGTTTTATTGGGAGACCTTTGAGAAACTGCCTCCAACACTTTTCATCTGGATCCCAAGAAACCATGTCCCTTTCACATGCAAAAGACATTCACTTCCTCTCAAAAGCCACAAAATTTTGTCCCACTGCATCATGTCCAAGTCCACAGTCTCATTAGCTAAATCAGATCCAGGTGGGAATAGATTTGTAAATCTATGAAAAGAGAGAAATTAAAAGACAAGTTATTTGCCCCCCTCACCCACACACACTTAACATAGGATTGAGAAATAAGCATAAGATAACTGCTATAGATAATCATTTTCAAAGTAGGGAGGAATAGGAGACACAAAGAACCCACTGGTCCATAGCAATTCTGGTATTTGTTGGGAACTGCCCTGCCTGGTTTCAGGAGCTATACCCCCATCCCCAATGGTTAAGGCTGAGGAAGTGACCTTTGGACCGTAAGCCTCTAAGGAGACAAGGCTTATGTCCCTGGCAGGGGTGCCACTTCTACTCCTTTTACTTCATCCATAACTGGCCCCCAATGCTTGATCGGTTAACCAATGATGGGTAAGATTCCCCAAGGGGGGAACGACCTAAGACAGACATGATCACGTGGAGGCCCCAAGGAAGGACTTGGGGGGCTACAGAAAAAGGGGGTAATGGCCTCTCAGCTTTGACATAGCCTGAGTCCTCATTCTGTCTGTGAGAAGTCTCCTAATCTCTTGGCTGCCTTGCCTGATTTAAGCCTGAGGCAACGCCTTAAGCCTGAAACAACGCTGGTTGTGGGTGTACCCTTGTGGTGGAAAGGGTGGGTTCCCCTAGGGCAATCAGGACTAAGAAAGAATATGTAAAATCCTGTGAAACCTGCTTTGTTTAGAATGCTCTCAACTAAATAAGGGTCCAAGCAAGAAGTGAGTTTGTTCCTCAAAGTTTTATAGCTCTTTATCTATCTGACCCTGACTCAAAATAGGCCCTCAGAGTTCTTTGTCTGTTATCTATTGTTTGATCCTTGCTGCCTGACAATGATTAATGAGTCTGTATTGCTATGCAAAATGAACCCAATAAAAGCCATTGAGGAAAAGGCTCTTGGCCCTTCTCCTTTGAGAGATCAGTTGCCTTTTCTCCCCAAGCAGATCAGTCTTGATAGACTTATTCTCCTCTGTGGTGGCCGGGGGTGGGGTGGGGGGGGGGCTCTGGGTGGAGCCCCCGCCCACAGGTATTTATCTGAACAAATGTTGGAAATACAATTAGGATTCAAGGCCTGTGAGTAATTCCCTTGGCTCTTGGCTCCACCTTCTGTGCCCTTCTAACTGCCTCTGAATCCACCTTTCACTTTTCCAGGCCTATGTTTGCAGCAGTCAGCTCCTTCCCAGTGGAATTCTAAGGAGTCCTAGAACCTTTTGCTTTGTACACTCTTTGTCCCTTTCAGTCCAAGCTAGATGTGTTTCTTTTCTTCTTCTTTTTTAAATCCTTACCCAAGTATATGTTTATTGCTTTTAGAAAAAGGAGAGCGAGAGAGAGAGAGAGAGAGGGGGAAATTGATGTGAGAGAGAAATATAGATTGGTTGCCTCCCATATATATCTGGACCAGGGAGCAAAGCTGCAGCCCAGGTATGTGTCCTTACAGGAATCAAACCCACAACCTTTTGGTGCATGGGATTACGCTCCAACTGAGATGGGCCAGGACCAAGATGGTTGTGTTTCTGAAGATACTGTTTTCTCAAAATGTTTATGTACTTCTGTGAGTATATTATTGGGGTTTATTTCATTAGATAAAACCCAAACCCAAAGATCACTTCAACATTACTCTCCACCTTGGGATCTTATTGAGATGGCTGAGAAACAATGCTCTAAACTTCTTAGTAGGCCTATTGTTTGTGCCTGTACTTTTTAAAAGATTTTAGTTGTTTATTTTTAGAGACAGGGGAAGGGAAGGAGAAAGAGAAAAAGAGAAATATCAATGTGCGGTTGCCTCTCATGCACCCCGTACTGGGGACCTGGCCCACAAACCAGGCATGTGCCCTGGCTGGGAATCAAACCAGTGACCCTTTGGTTCGCAGTCCACCCTCAATCCACAGAGCTACACCAGCCAGGGCTGTGCCTGTACTTTTTAAACAGCACTTTATATGACTAAACTTTTAACTTTTTAAACACCACTTTATGTAACTAAATAATACTGGATTCTTTTAAAAACATTCTGAAGTGTTAATAAAAGGTTGTGTACTCACAACCTTTGGATTATTTTTGGACACATCTTTGTGCCAGGGCTCAGATACCATTTCTTAATTTTAACACATTTGCCTCTCTGGAGAGGCCAAGAATTTTGAAACCATCAAGATCTGGTTCTCCTTTGTTTAAAGGTAGTCAGTCTCCTCAACCTATCTCTCTGTGCTTATATTATACTACAACCATCAGGAAAAATTCAGGAAGCATCTTCAATTCTGCTTTGAAATCTCCTTTTCTACATCACAAACTTCATTAGGTACATTTTCTGGTCTGCACATAACTGTGGATGACATGTTTCTATTTTTATGCTACCACGTAACAAGTAAACTCCCTTCTCCAGTTTTCAATAACGTTACTCACTTCATTTAGAGGCTAAGCCTTCAAAGCTCTGATTTCTATTAATAGTCTGTGCAGAACAATTTAGGCATTCTCTAATCTGCTCTTTAAATTCCTTACAGCCTTCACACACAGCACATTTCCAAAGCCATTTGTACATTCTTAGTGTCTGTTATGGTGTCCCAATCAAATGGTATATTTGTATACCACTAAAATTTATACAATGGAATTGGCTATCTATAAGTGTGTAACAAATTAGTACCCAAATTAGTGGTTTTAACCAACAACATGTGTTGCCTCACTGATTTTATAGGTCAGGAATCTAAGTAGAGCTTCTTTGGGTTCTCTAATTCGAGTTCTTTTCAACACTGCAATCACGGCATCAGCCAGGGCCCAAGTAATCTCAAGATTCTATTAGGAAAGGATTTCATTCCAAACTCACTCACATGGCTGTTGACAGGATGCAATTCCTTCTAAACTGTGGGTCTGAGTCTACCCTCAGTTACTTCTGTATGGGCTTTTCCATGGCCACGCAAAGTAAAGCAGCTGGCTTCAACAAGTCAAGCAAGAGTGAGTAGAGTGCAAGCAAGACAGAAATCATAGTCTTTTGTAAACTAGTATTAGTGACATCCTATCTTTTTTATTGTATTCAATTCATCATAAGCAAGTTAAAAAATATCCAGACTATACAAGGTGTTATACACAAGGGGGTTAACACCAGGAGGCAGTGACAACTGGGAGCCATTTCTAGAGATGTCCTCTCTATAGTCATTAACACTTTGCCCATCATTGATGGGAAAATGCACCCATTTTTCATTATCCCAGGGAGCTACAGAGGAGATGAGAAATATTTGCTCAAGACAGACCATCTACATTCATGGAAATACAAATTAATTTCTGTGCTTATCATTCAATCAACTGCAAGTGATAAAAAGAGCAGAAAAGGTAAAGTTGATGAGCAAACCTTAGCTTCAAAAATACATTGTGATTTTAGAAGAAAGAGAGACCTTCTAGAATGTACACAGACCTAAAGGTATTGGAAATCATGAAATACCCAAATTACTATTCTTACCAGTTAACTTTTCACGTTCACTTTCCCAAAGAGGATAAAGTTTAGATTCCTATTAAAACTATCACTCAAATAAGCCAAGACTTTTCATTATTTCAAAAATTTGCTTTAACACTTTCAAATTTTCAAATATTCTATTTGTGTATGGATACATGTGAAAATAGTTCAATAGGGACATAAATTTGATAAAATAAAGTCTCTTGCCAAGGTCCAAATGCTTGGGGCCCCTCCAAATTTATATATTGAAATCTCATTTCAAGCTCAATCCCTAAAGATTTTAGAAAGGTTAAAGAAAAGGTTAAAGATTAAAGAAAGGTTTTAGGAGGTGAGGCCTTTAAGAGGTGATCAAGTTATGAGGTAGAGCCTTCATGAATGTGATTAATACCCTTATAAAAGTTGCCCCCAGAAAGCTAGCTCACCCCTTCCACCATGTGAGAATATAGCAAGAAGTTTCAATCCATGAACCAGGATTCTTGCCCTACTAGATACTGAATCTGCCAGCATTTTGTTGTTAGACTTCCCAGCCTCCAGAACAAAGAAATAAATGTTTGTTGTTTATAAGCCACTCAATTTATGGTATTTTGTTATGATAGTCTAAATACACTGAGATAATTCTCAAGTTTTTTTTTTTTTTTTTTTTGAGATTTTGTTCATTTATTGTTAGAGAGAAGAGGAGGAAGGGAGAAAGAGAGGGAGAGAAACATCAATGTGTGGTTGCCTCTTGAGCTCCCCCTACTGGGGACCTGGTCTGCAACCCAGGCATGTGCCCTGACTGGGAATCAAACTGGTGACCCTTTGGTTCGCAGGCTGACACTCAGTCCACTGAACCACACCAGCCAGGGCCCAAGTATTGTTTTTTATTGATATTAAGTCTAAATACATACACTGGAAAAATACAGAATAACTTTTAGAATTGAAGTTATTTACTAAGAGGAGGTAAAGAGGGAAGTACAAAATGGTAGAGAAAATGTTTTATATACTTCTACATCATTATGGCTTTCTAAGCAAATCTTAGTGAAATTTGTGACTTGAATTAAGAGACAAGGCTTAGAGGTTAATTTATGACTAAACAGAATGTGAGAACTTGAGAGAGAGATGTATTACATTTGAAAAAAGGAGGAGTCATGGTTAATAAGGACATCTTTTCATTTTAAAGTTGAAGACACTGGTTTTATTTTTCCACTGGAGAGATTTATTTATATTCCAAAAACTCGGAAGGCCCAGGACTTTCTCTTAACATCTTTAAGGATATTTCCTCAGAAGCTGCGGGTAACAGCCGCCCTTCTCTTCTATGCAAACATCAATATTTAATTTTTTTTAGGTTTCCTTGTGTAGAGCAGACCCTCTTACATATAAGGTGACATCTGGTTGTCATTGTATCATCTGAGAATTGGGGCATAAATAAACCAGTACAAAATCTTTTCTGTAAATAAATAATTGTTTCTTTTGCTTTAGAAATGTCACATCTAAATTTAGGATAATATTAACAAATATAGATATATGAACTATGTTCAGATAGAGATACACATGAGAGTTAAAACTCCATCTGTATTATTTTATTTTTTATAAAATAAAGTCTGAGACAAATAGAAATATTAGCATGTTAAAAATCTGGTTGGGTATACAATGATTACTACACTGGTTCCATAATTTTACATATCTGTTTAAAAATTTTTTTATTTATTTACTTATATTTTTATTATTGACTTGAGAGAGAGAGACAGAGAGAGAGATAAATAAGTGATTTATTATTCCACTTATTTATATGTTCATTGTTGATTCTTGTGTGTGCCCTGATCAGGAATCAAACCCACAACCTGGCATATGGGGACAATGCTCTAACCAGGTGAGTTACCTGGCCAAGACTTGGTCTCATAATTTCAAAGGCAACAAGCAAAAAAATATTTTTGGTTAACAGTATGATAAAGAGCCCAGAACAAATAAATAAAGTGAATTAAAGAAAGTTTTGGCCTTACACACACTCATGCACGCACACACACACATTGTCCACAGTAGAAATATGAAGGCAGTAAATTCACTCCAAAATACATAAGGAAGTTGTCTGCTTTTTAAGGGAGAAAGGTGAACTGTTTTGTACTTACAACCTTGTAAGAAGTAATTCATTGACTATTTAATATTTTGATTTAGGGACAGCTTCCTTGGAAAACTATAATTATAATTAATATTTTTTATAATATAATAACTTCTTTCCATAACAAAGCTGATTCAGAAAGGTTGTTGTTAAAGTTAGTTTTAAAATTTTTTAAGTGGGTGATTTTGTCTGTAAGGATAATATTGTCATAGAACTGGCAAGAGGTCAAGTGAGTGCACTCACGCAATTTATGTCACGTGATGTGCACAGAATTGAAAAACCTTTGTTAAATAACTATAAGCAATCATATTCATCCATGTGCAGCTGATGACAGTGCTGACTTCCAAATGGGAACTTCTCCAGAATGTAATAACTTCTCTTGACTAGTTTAATTACAAATTCTGTACCCACAGTCTATTAATTACTTGAACTGCTCCCAAATTGGATCACCAGTTAATAATTTTAACTTCAATATGATTGAAGATTTACCTGCAGGGATCTATTAAAGGAAAGAAAAATTTAATCATATAGCTCAATGATTCTTAAGTCATTAGTCAGCATACCCAGTGAGTCAGTTACTAATGTGTTTAATCAGAAATAGTAGAACATGAAAGTTCATTGGAACCGTCAAAAAGAAATCAAGAGACACACAGTCTAGTAGTCATACTGTGTGGCTCAATGATGTAACTGGGGACTCATAATCTTTTTATATCTTTATTCCACTTCATTAATGTGCTAATTTTTATTCCCATTTTTAATGGTTCATGGTCTCTAGATGGCTCTTGCTGTTCTAAATCATATTGGTGTTACAGATAGGAAAAAGAATAAAAAAGAGAAAAAATAAATATTGAACCCAGATCAGGGGAAAAACTTTCTAGATATCCTCATCTTAGATTACTTTGGTCAGCAATGTGTCACATGATTGCCTTAGCTAAGGAAATCTGAAAGAGACAACAGTAGTTTGGACTTAGAACATTTCTGCACTTTGCAAATTTTTGGTTCTATTATTAAGAAAGAATGGAAAATTGATTTTGGATGAACATTCCAACAATATGAAATAAAATAAGCAGCTTCTCTGGGTTATGATAAATTTAGATTATAGAAAATACATGTCATTAAAAAGGATATTGATATATTGGTTGTGTGGTGCAGTGGATTGAGTGCCAGCCTGTGAACCAAATGGTCACCTGTTCAATTCCCAGTGAGGGCACATGCCTGGTTTCAGGCCAGGGCCCTAGTAGGGGATGCTCAAGAGGCAAATGCACACTGATGTTTCTCTCCTTCTGTTTCTCCCTCCCTTCCCCTCTCTAAAAATAAATAAATAAAATCTTTAAAAAATATATTGATTTACACACAGTAGAGTATGACATTGCCTAATATTCATTGATAGCTTCTTCAAAGTAAAAAGATATCAATAGTTTATGTGTTAACTGATTAGAAACAAACTTTTTCTGTAATGAGAGTAGCCTTAATGTCCTCATTTGTAAATGAAGACACTCATAGCATACACTCATAGTCATCAGAGAAGCATTAAGTAAGATCATAGATGAAACCACCTTAAAAGAATAAGTTCTCAGTAAACTTCAGTTATTACTATCCAATTGCTTTGTTATATGTTTTTAAAATTCTGAAAAAACCATGTCCTCAGATTAGCCTTTTTGTACATAATCAGTTCTACATTTGACCATTCCATAAATATATTTAAAAAGAGATTAATTAAAACTTTAAAATGATTCAGATAAATACACAAAGCAGGATGAGTACAGAAATTGATTTTCCTATGGATAATTTACAGCATATAATCTCACATATGTGGAAATCTAATGAACAAAATAATCTGATGAACAAAATAAAACAGAGGCATGGGCACATGTGGGGGTGGGCTTTGTCTGCAGAGCCCTCCTCCCACCCCCGGCCACCACAGAGTAGAATAAGTCTACCAAGACATGATCTGCTTAGGGAGGAAAGGTGGTCAATCTCTCAAAGGAGAAGGGCCTACAGCCTGTTTCTCAATGGGCTTTTATTGGGTTTGATTTGCATAGGAATACAGGGCGTATGTATAAAGCTCATCAATCATTGCCAGGCAGTAATGATCAAACAATAAATAACACTCAAAGAAATATGAGGGCTTATTCTGAGTTAGGGTCAGGTAGACAAAAGGCCATAAAACTTTGGGAAACAAACTCATTTTATGCTTGAACCCTTATCATTTAAATTGAGGGCATTCCTAGCAAAGCAGGTTTCACAGGATTTGATGCATTCTTTCTTAGGACTGATCACCCTGCTCCCAGGAACTGCCCATTCCAGCACAGGGCCAACCTGCCTCCAGCATTGTTTCAGGCTTAAAATCAAGTTGGGGAAGTAAGGCTGCCAAGAGATCAGGAGACTTCTTACAGATAGAATGAGGACTCAGGCTATGACAAAGCTGAGGGGTGAAGGCCCATCACCCCTTTTCTATCATCCCCTAAGTCCTTCCCTGATGGCCCCTTTTGACTGTGCCTGTTTTAGGTCATCCCCCTTGAGAAATCTTACCTGTCATTGGCTAACCAGTCATCCACTTGGGGACAAGCAGGGTAAATTAAAGGAGACAGAGTCTGTGCCCCTATTAGGAGGATAAGATTTGTCTCCTTAGTGGCTTATTGGTCCCAAGGTCTTTTTACTCAGCCCTAGCCACAGGGGGTTACAACTTCTGAAACCAGGCAGGGCAGTTCCCAACATGTATGGAATAGACTGACAGCTGTCAGAGGAGGGGGGGGACTGGATGAAAGAAGGTGAAAGGATTAGCCAGAGTATATATATGCATAACCCTTAGACACAGGCAATAGTGTGGTGATGGCCAGAGGGAAGAGGGGCAGGGTTTGGGTGGAGGCAAAGAAAGATGGAGATGGGAATGGTGACATCTCTGATAGTGTCAACAAGAAAAATAAAGAAAAAATAAAATAAATAAAAATAAAATTCCACTTGAATTCTTGCTAAAGTACTGAAAGTACACAAAGCAATAAATTTTATAGCACTTTAAAAAACATAAAAATTATGTTGCTTAATTTAACAGTAACTAAACAGGCAAGTTTTTCCCATTTCTAATTTTTATAAATGGCAAAATTAAAATGCTGCATGATTGAGTAATTGCCTGATTCAAAAGCCCCAGAAACTGGCAGAGGAGGTCCAGAAACCAGTCTGCTGTACTTAATTCTAAATCCAATGCTTTAAATATAACTCACAATAAAAAATATAATGACCTTCATAATTCTGTTGATTCAGAAATTAGATAAGAAAATGAGCATTCATTCAAATGTATAAAAATGAGAATGTTTTCTTTTTGTGGCTGAATAATTTTGAATATCTTAATTGTTCATGTGAAAACAGAATACTTTTTGTACCAAAGAATACTTCCTTGAATTTTAGTTTTTAGATGTTGAAACCAGACAGACTTGAGCACAAGTCAATAAAAGCTTAGTGAAAGTATTCAAACTCTTGGTTTAAGTATTGCTTCTCCTATGAATATTCTGAATGGCCTCAGGAAAGTGATCCAACACATTTTTATCTGATTGTTGTTTTTTAAATATTTATTTTCCCACCCTATGTAGGTGTCATATAAACTAATCAGTCAAATGTATTACCAGGTAAGTGCATGTTCCAACTAGAGGGTTGACTGAACAGGCTTACTAACATTTGCTGAAAAGTAGTATTGACTGAAAAGTAACACAGGTTTGTTGTAAGATATCTTAGTAAATTTAAAACTCATTTGACAAATTAAAGAAGTGCTTAATTAGATTTGTTCTTCAGAAATAATTTCCTCTATGTTACAAAAAAATCACAAGTAAAACATTTATTAGAATTTCTCTGTTCCAAAAACTTGTAAAAATAATGGAATATAGATTGGCACTAAAATGAACTTGACATTTCCTGGATTCCTACTATTTCCTTATGTCTGAATCTTCTCTTTAATTTACCTTAAAAAAAATCTACCCTTTCTTTGAATACTTACAGTAAGCCCATTACCTTTAAACCTACGTATTTAAATTTCATGAAGTAAAACATGCATCGGCAGAGTGCACAAAATGTAAATGTATAGCTCATAAGTTATAGCTCAGTGAATCATCAAAAATAAATACACTTACAACATCAACCTAAACAAACAAAAAAAAATAATAAGTCCTTGTTAAACTCTTTTCCAATTGACACCATCTATGTTTTCCTTAGTGTAAAATTGTGAAGTAATATATAAAATGTAATATTTGGTACATATTTGTACTAAAAAATATCCTATTTTAACCTAAAATTAAAATTGAACTAGATATCCTGTATTTTTTCCTTCTAAATCTTACAACTCAATAAAAAGATAAACTATCCTTAATTCTAACAACATAAAATACTTTGGCCTTAAGGAAATTTATGTAAAACAAAGTCAATATATTATGAATAGTTTTCCCTGTGATTTCATTTATTATACTTTCTGTTTGTGAGTGTTTTTCATTGCTCCCTTTTACTGCTGTAGACATAGTAAGCCCTCACTTATATTGTTGATAGATTCTTGGAAACTGTGACTAAGCAAAATGATGTATGATAAAACTAGTTTTACTATAGGCTAATTGATATAAGCAAGAGTTGCATTCCAATGGCATATTTCTGGTCACCCAAGTTTTTAAAAAAAAAATTTTATTGTTGTTCAAGTACAGTTGTACTCCATTTTACCCCACTCCCCCTACCCCACCCATCACCATCTCCCACTCTGGATCCTACTCCTCCTTGGTTTTGTCCACATGTCCTTGATGACCCTTCCCGTTTTCCCCATTATCCCCTTCCCCCTCCCATCTGGTTACTGTCCAAACTTCTAAATAAAAACCCAAAATACCTCTTATATGAAACACTGAAATAAATATAGGCTATTCATATATTTAAGAAAATTTAATAAAAACAAGTAAGAAGTATTTTCTAACCTGCTTATTCCAGTTCAGGGTTGTGGGTGGCTAGAGCCAATCCTGGACAGGACAGCTTCCCATTCACAGGGCACACTCCTACCCACACCCACACTCCTACAGGAATGATATAGATACAGCAGTTCACCTCACCTGCATGTCCTTGAGATGTGGGAGGAAATCAGAGTACTCAGAACAAGCCCACACAGTCATGGGGAGAAAGTACAAATTCTACACAGAGTGGCCCTGGCTGGGGTTTAATTTTTTTCCCTATCAATGTCATAATGATATGACAATTAAAAAAGGGATATTATTCAATGATCTGATGTATTCTATTAGTCTGAACATACTACAGTAGAATTTTCATTATAATCTTGATGGACATTTGAGTAATATCACATTTTGGTAATCATAATGCTGATATTAACATTCTCGAGCTTATCTCTTGCTGCTCATATAGATAAAGTTTTAAAAACTATCATTTTCTAATATCATCTAATAGTCAAAGCTGAAATTTCTCAAACTATCTCAAAAATGGCTTTTTACAGTTGGTTGGTTCAACTCAAGTTCCAAAAAGGATCCAACATTGCATATTGTGGGCATTTCCCTTATGTCTGTTTTCCCCATTTCTTTCATTGTGGTAAAATACACATAACATAAAATTTACCATCTGAACCATTTTAAGAGTGCAATTCAGTGGTATTAAATACATTTATAATGTAGTACTACTACTATCATATGGATACATTTTTGTTGACTATATATTTTGAAGTAAAATCCCTGGGTAATTGAAGGTGTATACATTCAATTTTAGTAGAAATTTCCAGAATTATACAGATTAGCTATGCCAATTTATATTCCTATCAGCACAGCATGAGAGGTCTTATTCCTTCACATCATTGTCAACACTTGGTATTGTTAGTGTTCCTAATTTTAGCCACCATGGTGGGAATGAAAGTTTTCAACCATGTGGTTTGCATCATGGCTTCAATTTGCAGTTCTCTGATTTCTAATTATATTTTGGATATTTTCATAAGGCTAGGGTGTTTTTATATTCTCTTCATTCAGTACATTTTGAAGTTCCTTGACTTCATATTTTTATTAATATGCCTGTCTTTGATAGTTGTTTAGACTTTCTTAGTTGTTCACTCTTTTGCTGAATAGAAATTATTTAATTATAATGTAGTTTAATATTTCAATATTTTATTATTAGTTCTTTCTGTTATGATTTAAATACCTAATACCTTTATGTAAAAATTAGGTAAGTCACCAATATCCACTAAAACTTTCTTAGACATTTTTTAGAAATGTAGTGTGTGTGTGTATATATATATATATATATATATATATATATATATATATGGAATAAATGGACATCTTTAAAGCCTTCCAGTCAATGACATGGAAATACCTTAATTTATTTAGGTCTTGTGGTAGGCAGAATAATGAGCTTTCAAAGATATCCATGTCCTAATCTCTGTAAGCATTAGGTTCTATTAAAAAAATAATAAAGTAATTTTAGAAAGGATTTTGCAGATAAATTTAGAATCTTTAGGTGGGAAAATTATTCTAGGTTATAAAGATGAGCTTCATATAATCTGAAGGGTATATATAAAATGGAGATAAAAGATGTCATACTACTGGCTTTGAAAATAGAAGACTGAGCCATAAGTTAAGGACTAGAGGTAGCTTCTAGAAGCTCAAAAAGGAAGGAAATGGGTTCTCCCTTACAAAGAACACAGACAAGCCAATACCTTGAATGTAAGACTATGGACTTCTAGAACTTCAAAATAACAAATCTGTGGCTTTAAAAATGTGAAGTTCATGGTAACTTATAAAAGCAGTAATAGACACTGATACTGATATTGGTACCTGAAAGTGGAATGCTACTGCACTATGTACCTAAAACATAAAAGTGATGCTTTGGAATTGGGAAATGGACAAAAGCTGAAAGGATTTTGAGGAGCAAGATAGAAACGTCTAGACTACTCTGGGCAGTTGGTAGAAATACAGTTATTAAAGAATCTGGTAGTAAGGATACAGAATGAATGAGGGACATGATAGAGAAAACCATAAAGAAGCAGACAGGAGAGTCAACGTTAGAGTAACACCACGTGAAAAAGAATTGAAGTATTTTGCTTGTTCTGAAGATGCACAAAGGTGATATAACAAGAAATATAAAGGTCCCCCAAATAAGGAAGTCCCCCACTAACCTGGCTTGGGGGAGGGAGAAGTGGAGGACAGCCATTGAGAGTTATTTTGCACATCAATAACAGCTGGCTAGCTTCATAGACATGTTAAATAGCTGTGCCAGATCTTAAAGCAAGGTAACTGGGTGTGACTTTGACTTATGATGTAGTTGGGAGGCATTTCCCTTACATCACTGTCCATGTTGGCCCACACTAAAAATGCGGGCAGCTGAGAAAGTTGGAAGAGACCAGATAACTGGCAGGTGTAGCTGATTGTGAGAGGAGTCAGAAATGGGGTTATAGAGGAGGAGCAGGCTGAGGATTTAAGTGTGACAGTCATGCAGGACCTCTTGATCATGTGGCTTGGGAGCAGTCTTGGCCATGTAATTAAGAAAGGAGAAGGAGGATTTCTGCCCTGTAGGATGTAGTTTATAGTGAGGAAAAAGGTCATGTGGCCTGGGGAGCTGCAAAGGACTTCCTTGCAAGATCCTATCTGGCTACACCTGGATTTTTACCTGGACTTTAAGACCTGTGCCTTTCCTGAGTTTTACCATGATCCAGAGTAATATGAAACATGATTTTTTGAACTACTATAGAGAGGCTATAGCAACATATTCCAGATCCTGCACCGATAAGGACATGGGAAACTGTGGAGGAGGCCTTTGGCTAGTAGCCTGGTGGGGAGCAAGGGAAGTGCTGGGTCTCATGGGGAAGGAGGGCTCTGAGATGAGGTGCTCTGAGCTGCCCAAGGTTGGAATGTTATAAATAAAGATCTGCTCCTTTCAGCATTCATTGCTGGGTCTTTCACCAAGGTGCTATATGGGCGGGCCCCAGTGTGCTCACTTATAATTTGGGCGAGCTCTATAATAGTTCTTTGAGGCAAGAAATATTTGTGGACTCCAGAATTTGGAAAAGGCAAGGAAATATTACTCCCCAGAGTATCTGCAAGAAATGCAGCCTTACAGACACCTTTATCTGAGGCCAGTAGAACCCATTTTGGAATTCTGATCTTAGAAACTATAATGCCATAGGAGAAATAAAAAGTTAACACTGACCTTTTAAAAATTTCTATAAACAATATTTTATAGGTTTCTGTATAGAGGTCTTAAAAATTTTCCAAGGTCTTTTAAATTACTATTTAAGGAATTTTTTTTAGGTTTATTTTTCTGTTGTTGCTGAGAGATATGTATAATGAATTTCTCTACATTGGCATTTTCCCTATAAATTTGTTAAACTAGCTAGCAATTTAGGAGACATTTTTTAATTAAAAAAAACTAATAATGACAAAATTATTTTTTCCTTTTTCCCTTTTTTTATTTTAATTGTTGTTCTTATACAGTTTTCTGTCTTCTACTCCCATCCCAGTCCACCACCCCAGCCCTCCCCAGCTCCCTCCCAATTCCACTTCCCCTAGCTTTTGTCCATGTGTCTTTCATACTTGTTGCTCTAAACCCTTCCCCTTTTCCCTATAAATTCCTATCCCTCTCCTCTCTTGTTCTCAATTTCAGTGTCTTTGGTTATATTATGCTTGTTTGTTTGTTTTGTTGATTAGGTTCCTGTTAAAGGTGAGATCATATGGTATTTGTCTTTCACCTCCTGGCTTATTTTGCTTAGTATGATGCTGTCCAGTTCCATCCATGCTGTTGCAAAGGGTAGGAGCTCCATCTTTCTTTCTGCTGCATAGAATTCCATTGTGTAAATATACCATAGTTTCTTGATCCATTCATTTACTGATGGGCACCTAGGTTGCTTCCAACACTTGGCTATTGTAAATTGTGCTGCTATGAACATTGGGGTGCATAGGTTCTTTTGGATTGGTGTTTCAGGGTTTCTAGGATATAATCCTGGCAGTGGAATTGCTGGGTCAAAAGGTAGGTCAATTTTTAGTTTCCTTAGAAAATTCCATGCTGCTTTCCATAGTGGTTGTACCAGTCTGCAGTCACACCAACAGTGTACTAGGGTCCCCTTTTCTCCACAACCTCTCCAACACTTGTTGTTTGTTGCTTTGTTTATGATGGACATTCTGACTGGTGTGAAGTGCTATCACATTGTGGTTTTAATTTGCATCACTCTGATAGGTAGTGATATTGAGCATCTTTTCCTGTGTTTCTGGATCTTCTGTATGTCCTCCTTGGAGAGGTGTCTGTTCAAGTCTTTTGCCCATTTTTTAATTGGGTTGCTTGTTTTAGAGTGGAGTCATGTAAATTCTTTATATATTTTGGAGATTAAACCCTTGTCTGTGGTATCATTGGAAAATATGTTTTCCCATATGGTTGGTTCTCTTTTTATTTTAATAGTTTTCTTTAGCCATGCAGAAACTTTTTATTTTGATGAGATCCCATTTGTTTATTCTTTCCTTTATGTATCTTGCTTTAGGGGACATATCAGTAAAAACGTTGCTGCGTGAAATGTCTGAGATTTTCCTGCCTACGTTCTCCTCTAGGACTTTAATGGTGTCACAGCTTGTATTTAAATCTTTTATCCACCTTGAATTTATTTTTGTGTATGGTGTAAGTTGGTTTTCGAGTTTCATTGTTTTGCATGTATCTGTCCCGTTCTCCCAACACCACTTGAAGAGGCTATTTTTACTCCATTTTATGTTGCTGCTTCCTTTGTTGAATATTAATTGACCATAGAGAATTGGGTTTATTTCTGGGCTCTCTGTTCCATTCCACTGGTCCATGTGCCTGTTTTGTGCCAGTACCAGGCTGTTTTGATTACAGTGGCCTTGTAATACAGTTTGGCATTAGGTATTGTGATCCCTCCTACTTTGCTCTTTCTCAAAATTGCTGCAGGTATTCAAGGTCATTTATGGCTCCATATAAATTTTTGAAGTGTTTGTTCTATGTCTGTGCAATATGCCATTGGTACTTTAATAGGTATTGCATTGAATCTGTAAATTGCTTTAGGTAGTATGGACATTTTAATGATGTTAATTCTTCCAATCCACAAACACAGTATATGTTTCCATTTGTTTGTGTCTTCCTTGATTTCTTTCTTCAATGTTGTGTAGTTTTCTGCACACAGGTCTTTTACCTCCTTGGTTAGGTTTATTCCTAGGTATTTTATTATTCTTTTTGCTATATCAAATGGGATTTTTTTCTTGATTTCTGCTTCTGTTATTTCATTGTTGGTATACAAAAATGCCTTTGATTTCTGCATATTGACTTTGTATCCTGCTATTTGGCCAAATTCATTTACTATGTCGAGCAGCTTTATGGCTGAGTCTATAGGATTTTCTATGTAGGCTATCATGTCATCTGCAAACAATGATAGTTTTGTTTCCTCTTTTCCAATTTGGATGCATTTTATTTCCTTTTCTTGTCTAATCACTGTGGCCAATTCTTCCAATACTATATTGAAGAGAAGTGGTGAACATGGATACCTTGTCTTGTTCCTGTTCTTAGTGAAAAAGATTTTAGTTTTTGCCCATTGAGTATGATGTTGGCTGTAGATCTCTCATATATGGCCTTTATTATGTTGAGGAATACTCCCTCTGTTTCCACTTTGCTGAGTGTTTTTATCATAAATGGGTGCTGTACCTTATCAAATGCTTTTTCTGCATCTATTGATATGATAATGTGATTTTTGTCTTTGCTTTTGTTTATGTGATGTATTACATTTACTGATTTGCATATGTTGAACCATCCTTGTATCCCTGGGATGAATCCCATTTGGTCATGATGTATGATCTTTTTAATGTATTGTTGGATGCGATTTGCCAATATTTTGTTGAGGATTTTAGCGTCAATGTTCTTCAGCGATATGGGCCTGAAGTTTTCTTTCCTTGTTATGTCTTTATCTGGTTTGGGGATTAGAATGGTGCTGGCTTTATAAAAAGAGTTTGGGGGTCTTTCATCATTTTGGATTTTTTCAAAAAGTTTGTGAAGGATAGGGGTTAGCTCTTCCTTAAATGCTTTGTAGAATTCTCCTGTGAAACCATCTGGTCCTTGGCTTTTGTGTGTCAGGAGTTTTTTGATTACTGCTTCTATTTCATCTGCTGTTATTTGTCAGTTCAGGCTTTCTGCTGCTTCTTCATTGAGTTTTGGGAGATTATATTTTTCTAGAAACTTGTCCAATTCACCTAGGTTTTCAAATTTCTTGGCATATAGTTCTTCATAGTAATTTCTTACAATCCTTTGTATTTCTGTGGTGTCAGCTGTAATCTCTCCTCTTTCATTTCTGATTGTGTTTATTTGGGTCCTCTCTTTTTTTCTTGATGATCCTGCTTAAAGGCTTGTTAATTTTGTTTATCTTTTCAAAGAACCAGCTCCTGGATCCATTGAGCTTTAGGATTGTGCTTTTAGTCTCTATGTCATTTAACTCTGTTCTGATCTTAGTTATTTCCTTCCTTCTACTTGCTCTGGGCTATCTTTGTTGTTGTTCCTTGAGTTCTTGTAGGCATAGGGTTAAGTTGTTTGTTTGAGATGTTTCTATCTTTTTTAGATAGGCCTGTATCACTATGAACTTTCCTCTGAGGACTGCCTTTGTTGTGTCCCATAAGGTTTGGGTTGTTGTGAGTTCATTTTCATTTGTTTCCAGAAACTCTTTGATTTCCTCCCTAATTTCATTCTTGACCCATTCATTGTTTAATAGCATGTTATTCAATCTCCATGATTTGGAGTGTTTTGGATTTTCCCCCTTGGGGTTGGTTTCTAGTTTCAGTCTGTTGTGGTCAGAGAAAATGCTTGGTATGATTTCAATTCTCTTGAATTTCTTGAGGTTAGTTTTATGTCCTATCATGTGGTCTATTTTGAGAATATTCCATGTGCATTTGAAAAGAATGTGTATTTAGTTTATTTGGGATGAAGGGCTCTATATATATCAGTTAAGTCCATTTCATCTAGAGTGTCGTTCAATGCCACAATATCTTTGTTGATTTTTTGTTTAGAAGATCTGTCCATTTTTGACAGTGGGGTGTTAAAATCCCCTACTATAATTGTGTTGCTGTCAATATCTTTCTTGAAGTCCTCTAAGATTTTCTTAATGTATTTAGGTGCTCCTATTTTGGGTGCAGATATATTTACAATGTTTATGTCTTCTTGGTGGATTCTTCCCTTGAGTATTCTTCCCGGCTTTTTTTTCCTGTCTATTTGCTTGGAAAATTTGTTTCCATCCCTTCACTTTGAGTCTGTGTAGGTCTTTTGTCGTGAGGTGGGTCTCTTGTAGGCAGCATGTGTGGGGCATGCTTTCTTATCCATTCAGCTATTCTATGTTCTTTGATTGGAGCATTTAATCCATTTACATTTAAGGTTATTATTGGTAGGTACTTATTCATTGTCATTTTTGTTCCTGTTTTCCTCTCCCTCTCTTTTTCCTTTCCTTCCTTTCCTTAAAGCTTGCCCTTTAGTATCTCTTGTAGAGCTGGTTTGGTAGAGGTGTATTCTTTTAGACTTCTTTTGTCTGGGAAGCTCCTGATTTGGCTTTCTAGCTTGATTGAAAGCCTTGCTGGGTAAAGTAGTCTTGGTTGCAGGCCTTTGTTTCTCATTACTTGGAATATTTCTTGCTATTCTCTTCTGGCCTGGAGTGTTTCCATTGAGAAGTCAGCTGCTAACCTTAGTGGAGCTCCCTTGTATGTTACTTCCTTTTTCTCCCTTGCTGCCTTTAAGATTCTTCTCTTGGAATTTTGCCATTTTAATGATGATGTGTGTTGAAGTGGTCCTCTTTGGGTTCCTATTGATTGGGACTCTCTGTGATTCCTGGATTTGTGTGACTTTTTCTTTCATCAAATTGGGGAAGTTTTCCATCACTACTTTTTCAAATAGGTTTTCTGTCCCTTGCTTTTCTTCTTCTCCCTCTGGATCCCTATTATACGGATATTATTACATTTCATGTTGTCTTGCATTTCTCTTAATCCCTCTTCATTTTTTTTTTTTTCTGAGCCTCTTTTCCTTTTCTTGCTCTTTCTGGATGTTTTTTTCTACTTAGTCCTTCAACTTGCTGATCTGATCTTCTGCTTCATCAATTCTGCTTTTCATTCCTTCCACTGTGTTCTTCAGTTCAGAAATTTTGTTCTTCATTTCTTCTTGGCCCTTGTAGATAGTTTCTATTTCCTTTTCCATGTTTATATAGTTTGCAGTGAGTTCCTCATAGGTTCCCTGTAGTTTCTGGTAGCTTATTGAGAGCTCTTGGAGCTTCCTGACAACCATTGCTTTGAACTCAAAATCTGATAGTTGAGTTGCCTCCATTTCATTTAGCATTCTTTCTGGGTCTTCCTCCTTTCCTTTCATTTGGGGATTGTTTCTTTGTCTTCCCATTGTTTGTGAGGCTCTTCTTGTTAGGCACAGTTTCTTAAATTGATTTTTTCTGGTTCCCTGGGTTTATGGTGTGAATTTCTGTGGTAGAATGCCTGTGAGATTCAGTGGTGCTGTCTCCTTTGGGTATCCTGGTGTTCATGGCTTCCAGTGTCTCAGCTTTTGAAATGCCCCCTCTTTGGGACCAATTCTGGTCTTTCCATAGTTCCAGGTTTTTTTTTTTATTTTTTGCGTGTTTGTTTTGTTTTGTTTTGTTTTTGTCTCACTCATAGGTGTTTAAAAAGAGAAAAGAGGAGGAAAGAAAAAAGAAAAAAGGAAAAAGAAATAAAAAATGAAAAGAGAATAAGGAAAAACAGAATGAAAAAGAAAAGAAAAAGAGAAAGGAAGAAGAGATAAACTTGGAAAGAAAGGAAGAAGGAATAAAAAAGAAAGAAGTAATGAGAAGCAAAAAGGAGCTGAGGGGTAAAAAAGATCTAAATAATGAAAAATTAATAATGAAAAAAAGAAAAAGAAAAAAAACCTCACAACCCCCCCAAAAAAAACCCCGAAAAACGCCAAAACTGCCAACTGTTGCTGTTATCAATCTTGCCAGGCTGTTTTTTCTGGCCTTGATGACTGCAGTGGCTGAGGGGTGACTGTATTGTTTTTCTCCCTGTTCAGCTCTCAGTTATCTTTGGCCTACTGTCCTCAGAGCTATCCCGGAGTCTCTCTGTACAGGGCCTCAGGCATGCCTTCTGCAGCGGCAGGCACCTACAGCAGTTGCGCGCACACAAGCGCTGATGATCTTTCAGCTTTCCATACACAGGTGCCAACTGTCCTGCGAGGATGAATTGACCCCCACACAGGTTGCACACTGGTGTCTAAGATCTCCCAGTAGCCCATTCAGGTCCCTGACGGTGCAAGGGTGCCAGGAGACTGTATCACAGTTCCCTGATGGGGCATGTGCCCATGGGGTCCAAGAGACTGTAGCACTGAGCGAATGCAGCAGGGGTCCCTCAGTGGCACGCTGGTGCCAACGGATCCCCATGTGGCTGTTCCCAATGGTGAGTGGGCATAGACAGAAGTGCGAGCTCCAACACTCAGTCCTCCCAGGGCTATGAGATCTTAACTCCTCTCTGTGAGATTTCAAGCAACTAGGTTTATCCCAGTGCTGCCGAGACCTTGTTTGGCTGATCAGGGAGCAGTTGACCCAGCTCCCTCCCTAGTCTTATGGCCAGCACTGGCCTGGGACCTTAACCCCCACCTTGGTCTCTGCGCTGCTGGAGTATTCTCCTTCCCGTCTGTTTTTTCAATGTCCACTGCAATTTTTGATCTCCTGTTTTCAAATATGCTGTGTTTCTGGTGTCTCTTTGCTGTTCTCCACTGTAAATTGACCCGGTTTTTCACCTGTGTGAAGGGGGAAGAGGGATGTGCATCCTCTTACCGAGCTGCCATCTTCTCTCATTTTTTTCCTTTTTAATGCTAGTACTTGTTTTTTTTCTTCTCTTGCTGTACTAACTAGGGCATTGAATAAATGTTGAAGATGAGTGGTAGTCTGTCTTGACCCTGATTTTAAAGGAAAACAACATTCTGTAATAATGTATTATGCTTGATATAGGTTTTTCATAAAATTCTCTTTATTGGCATAAACAAGTTCTTAATTCACAAATATTGTTATTTGCATAAAATATCCTAAGGATTCTACATAAAAGATACTACAATTAATATTTACAATTAACCAGTTCAAGGGATAGATGCTCAATATATAAAAGTCAGTGCATACACAACTTGCTCCCACATTTTGGTTTCAAGTATCAGCCTTCAATTTAAAAAGAAATCAGAGCTCTTAAAAATAATGGCTGACTGTAGGACTCAGCAGGCAACACACATGATGAGACTAGAATATCTTACAAGGCCAAAAAGTAAGGAAGTGTCCAAAACAAAACCAAAATTGATGAAAGTATATCCAAAGGACATAAGAACCAAATGGAAAGGCTGGGACAATTTGAGAAAGAAAGAACAAAAGAAAGAACAAAAAAAAAAAAAAAAAAAAAAAAAAAAAAAAAAAAAAAAAAAAAAAAAAGGAAAGGAAGGAAGGAAAGAGAGAGAGAAAGGAGAGAAAGAAGGAGAGGAGACAAGAAGGAAAGAGGGAGAGAGGGGAGAGAGAGAGAGAAAGAGGGGGAAGAGAAAGAGGAAGGGAGAGAGAAAGAAAAAGAGGAAGGGAGGGGAGAGAGAGAAAGAAAGAAAGAAAACTGTTTTAGAAACCAAAGTACAAGATAATTTCAAATGAGTCCATACTGATATAAATAAATGACTGAATAAATAAAATTTAGGGAGGAGAGACAAAGTTCCCATGCAGAAGAATTTCAAATAATTTATGTAGATATTTTCACTCTTAGAGAGACAGAGCATGACTCTCTACTTCTTAAATATGGGCTGCACATATTTACTTCCTTCCAAAGAGTACATAAAATAAGGAAAGGAGAGAGGAAAAGAGTAGATTTACAGTAGAAAAACTAAACAAACCTTACTTTAGTAGGTTATCAAGGTGATATCTGTCAGAGATAAAGAAAGCTAGACATCTCAACTGGTGAGGACAGATTTTAATCAGTAATATTCTACTGCAACAGGGACAGCATCTGGCATAAACTGAACTCTAATTTGTAGAGAGGTGACTGGGCTTTCTAAAAGGAGAATGGGGGAGTAGGGAGGTGTACAGAGGGGCTTGATATAATCAGGAAATTGAAAAATTACAAAGCATTAGTTAGGATAAATACTCATTAGGCTGATTGTGTCTGTTAGCTGGCATTTATCAAAGTTAAGATTCTATTCCCCCATAGAGACTAGAAGACAAAAGTTCTATCCTTCCTGATAACATTTTAAAAATGAGGCTTTCAGGTCCTTGAGAAAGAAAATCCTGAGTTATAAGTGGTGTATATACATCTCAAAGAAACAGAAGAAGGATTTACAATTTTAAACCCTTCTTAGCCAATGCTCAAAGAAAGGGCAGTCCTGAGGCCTATTTTCAGCTGTTCCCTAAAACAAACAGTACATTTATTTGGCAGCATTGAGCTTTCTTAGGCAGATACTTTAAGGGGGTCTAGTATCATATTAGGGATGTGGCTTTAACCTGTTACAAACTGCAAAGGCTTGTTTGAGTCTTTACTGTGTGGGTAGGGTAGTGGCTGAAATCACTTGTATTGAGAATGTGTAGTTTTTAGAGGCTCAGTTTGAGACCTAGTCCAGAAGAGCTCAGAGGAGCCTGGTTTAAATTTGGTTAGGAAGTTAATTTTTGTCATATCAACAGAGATAAGTCATGTTGTGATAAAAATGGCACTTTACTACAGTGGACTTCCTCTCCAAAACTCACAATCTCTGTCTAATTATGAGAAAGACACCAGAAAAATCCTAAGAGTGAAACATTCTACAAAATACTAGAACAGTAATATTCAAAACTGTTAAGGTCCTCAAAAACAAGGAAAAAAATGCATGAAAGAGACCGATGCCAGCACCAGGGAGGCATAAGACATTCCTCAAATTGCCCACCCTGCTTCAACAATAAAAATACAGCATTCATCACAAAAATAATGCCTGTGTGGGCGCTGTGGGATCCAGCACCACTTGTCAAGGGACCCAGGAATCTTACCCTCTGATGCATCAAGCAATAAAACAACATGGATCCTGTAATAGCTTATGAACTCATTCCAGTCCCATTTCGCCAATGTCTGGGAGCACCTGGAGAACACTGACTTGGGAAGTTACCACAGAAGGGAGAGTCTTCATGGAAGTCCAGGTTTGGGAGAAGCTCCAGGACTCCATTGGAACAAAAAACAATTTGGGCAAAAGGAACAGCTTCATTTTTCCTACATCCTCCCTCCCATAAGGCAGTTTAGGTTTAAGCAAGTACCTTTTTCCTATGATCTCCCCTGAGGGGAAAAGTGGGTGAATAAGAGCCCAACTTCCCCAACTGTGTATTGGTATCAAAGAAACTCATTTCTTTTTCCTAGTGTGCATAGTACTAAATTGGAAACTCCATGACTAGGGTGAAGGAGGAGATCTGGAGAGCAGCAGAAAAAAATACTCAGAGGAAATGAAAAGGACATATACCCTGCTGACTGTTGTGGATTCCATCAGAAAGGCTGCCTGTGAGCTGCTAAGAAATAGCCATGGAAAACGCCATGAATCTTCCTAAATGGACTGCTAGAGCTCAACATGCCTCACCCACATACACCTCCACTCTGTGTCTGGCACCCTATGCATGCTCCCAGGGGCAGTAGCTAGAGCAAGCTTTGACCGATAAATAGGAAGCACAGCAGAAAGTAGACCAGGCTAGGGTCTGTGGGCCTGAAAGAAATGTAAAACTTAAGCTATAGTACCACCTTCAGGAAAACAAAGGAGATAATATGAGCAGCTGGCTTGGTACAGTGAAGAGTGGAACAAAGACATACAAGTTTAATAATTTTTTCACAAACCGGAATAAGAAGCATGGGTCAGATATATACATACGGTGTCTAAGAAAACCTCTAAATCTCTAGCAGAACTCACTGAAGTTAAAAGTAAATACAAAAATATGAAAAATCAGGCAAATAGCACATCACCAAAAGATCACAATAATCTTCTAGCAGCAGAATCCAAAGCTATTGATCCACAATGTACCCAAAAAGTAATTTAAAATATGTTTTAAGAAAACCAATGGAGGGAGAGAAGATGGCGGCATGGTAAGAGGATGTACATCTCTGCCTCCCACACATAGGTCTTAAACCGGGACATTTTTCAATGCAGCCCAGCAAACAGACACCAGAAACACAGCATATTTGAAAACAGATTATCGAAAATTGCAGTGGACGTTGAAAAACCGGACGGTAAGGAGAGTACTCCAGCGGTGTGGAGACCAGGGCGGGGGCTGAGAAACCGGGCCAGGGCTGGCCGAAAGACGCAGGGGAGGGAGCAGGAAAATCCGCTCCCTGGGCAGCCAAGCAGGGGCTCGCCAGGCCAGCATAAACCTGGTCGCTTGAAATCTCAGAGACAGGAGTTAAGACCTCATAGCCCCGGGAGGAACGAATGCGGGAGCTGGAGCGAGCACCTTGGTCTGCGCCCACTCGACATTGTAAACAGCTGCTAGGGGATCGGTGCATCAGCGCGCCCAGGGAGACCCGGTGCAACAGGGTGCACAGTCGCTGGGCACCATAGGGGTTGAACCCTGCTCGTGGGACAGTTGGAACCTGTGCAAGGAAGACTCAGGGAACATCGGGACTTGTGGGCGCACGACCACAGTTCGCGCCTGGGTCCCTGGGCAGAGAATCTAGGGACACCTCTGAGGACAGTAGGCCAGAGAAAACTGAATGCTGAACAAGGGAAAAATAAAAAAAATAAAAAACAATACGGTCACCCCTCGGCCACTAC